>PVIU01013796.1:0-54099 GCA_004026605.1 Ondatra zibethicus | reverse complement strand
GGATTTCTTGCAGGACGTGATTTGTGAGCAGTGCTACCATGGGTGTTTTCATTCCCCATTCTTGGGTTTCAATTCTTCAAATACTTCTGTTAGGAGTTGACATTGTCTCCATTTCATGGAGGAGAGAGCATAGGCCAAGAAAGGCTGGCTGAGTTGGCAAGTGCTTGATTTGGAATTTTTACTTACTGCTATCTGAGAAGCACAGCTATTCCATGGAACATGCTAAGCAGTTCCTTATGGCTGGGTTTCACTGGTGCAGGCATGACACTTGTACATGTAGATTAGGGGTGTTTGCTTCCCGAAGGCCCCTTATCTCCACTGCCCTTCACATTTCAGAATCAGGTTATTTATCTTTGGTTAGCGTTGTTGGAAGGCCTTACTGGCTGGTCAGAGGTGGCAGTGTCTATCATGACCTGGCAGATTTTTTACAAAGCTCACCAACATGGAGACTCCCTCTCCAGCGAAACTTCCAGCACCCAGCCCTTATCTGGAGAATGCCCTTGGACCTGGAGGACTAACCTTGTCTGAAAACTATCTGTAAGCAAGATGCCTGATTTATCTTTAGCTTGATCCTTGGCAGAGATTCCTGCTAGAAGGCTCCCCTGCTTTATGTACTGCAACTAAGACTTGTGCTAGGAGCCCTGACCCTTAATGGAAATTGGTGCTTGTCCCAGGCTCCCAATCCTATATATTTCCGATACTCTGGAAGAAAGTTGAGCTGATTCACCGAAGTCTGTCCCCTGGAGGGCTGTCTCCATAATATTCACAAGCCATACAAGGATCTCTGTCATCACTTCTGCCCCTTTGTCTTCGTGGACTGATGGCCAGTGGGCCCTGAAGACAAAGAGAACCACCACATATCATTTATGATTCCCCCCCCTAACATACCAGTGTTTTAGAGCTAGCCAACCAAATGTTTGTACAGTCATTTTAGTCTGTGTAGGGTTTTAAACTTACTGGAGGGGGGTATATGATGAAAGGGGAGCATTTAGGTATAAACTGAAGATACTCAAAAGCATCAGCTCTGTGAGATTCCCCTATCTATAGGCAGAACACAGGGCACCTTTTGAACAGTATACTCAAAAGGCAAGAGGGAGTGCTCGGTGGATCCGTCATTAGATCTTTTTATAGACTCATTGTCTATCAACAAGCCTGTAATTAATGGGAGAATTACTTTTATGATAGTAGCTGAGACTTAACAAGCATGCTTCGAAAGATTGTTTATGTGTCTTCCCTGATCATCTGCATGGTTCACCAAAGAGAAAAGCTGTGGACTGATTTTTGGAAGATATTGAAATCCTTATTAATTACATGGAAGCTTTCTTCCACTTACGAGAAATGCATTAAAGATCTCAGGTCACAGATATGTTCAGAAAATGGAAGAGGAGACAGATTGGTGGATGTCTCATCAAGGATAAGAGGCAGGAGGGTCACAAGTTCAAGGCCAGCCTGTGTTACATGATGAGACTCTGTTTAAAAAAAAAAAGAGAGATGAAAATATAATGGTTTGACTCGTGTCCTTTGACATTGTGACAGTGAATGCAGTAGGAATTAAAAAAAAACAAACAAATAAACAAAACAAAACAAACATGGGTAGCCTGAATGGGGTGCAACCCTGACCATCAGTTAAGGTAATGATTCTCAGCAAGCTATGGTGGGTTAGGTTAAGCTATAAAGTCTGGTAGGTTAGTTCCACTAACTACAAGTTTTAAATTGTAATATTTCAATTGGTGAGTTTATCAGGACAAAGCCATCAGGTGGTTCACAGCCTATAACTCTAGTTCCAGGCGATCTCCTGCTTTTTGATCTGAATGGTGTTGGCACTATTCACATATGGCTAGGATGAACTCAAGTGGGTACACACGTACAGAAATTTAAGCAAACTCAATCTTTTAAAAGTTACAAAATAAAATAAAAAAGAATACTATAGAATAGTATGTCTTATCTCTAGACAACAGCTCATATATTTGGGGTAGTTTTAAAATGGTCTTCAAACTCAGCTGATAAATATCAAGTCATAAATATCCACATGAAAACCGAAATCGGTTTCTCAGCAGGGGCAAGCAGAAATGTTTTATATGTCCTGTCTGGGAAGCCCTTGGTGGTGGGGGTGGGAGGGCACAGATGTTCTTCCTGCCCTGTCAGCTAAATCTACCAAAGAAAAAGGCCATGTACATAGCAGCCAGCACAGCCTTTGCTGAAGCATGGCAGGTGTTTTCATGAGATGTCCCAACCCCCCATTGCTGCACGCAGGGCAGTCAGCACCTGGTAACCTGCAAATAAACCCCTTGCTCTTTAATTGCTTTGAAACAGCACAAGCAGCAGCTGTGGCCACCAACATTGCTAAGTAAACAACAGGTTTCTGCACCTGCTGCAACAAAATCTTGACTATAATGTTGACCAATCAGGTAAATTCCAGGTAATTTAGCCTTCCCTAATGTAAGTTGCCTGGGAGATTAGCAGCTGCCTGACAGTATTGATTCTCTGCCTTACATATGGGATATCTGCCCCATTGTTACCTTCTGACAGGATTGAATTCAGCCTCTTCATTAAAAATATATATAATTAATTTGTCTCATCGATACTGCCTTTTAGCTTCTCCTCCTTTCTTCTCTTGTCTTTCTCTAACTTAACAACTTCTTCTGAGTTGGCAACACCTCTCTGAAGGTCCAAAGTAGAACAGACTCAAACTTTTGTCTTCCACAAATAGCAAGATTATAAAAAAACTGCAACAGAAAAATAGGTTTTTATTTTTAATTAAAAAATCATTGTTTGGGATGCTTGTTCCTTTATCTCCTTACTGCAAAGCGGACCACCAAGCTCACAATGAGAAACCAGGTGGAAATGATAACACATTTAACTCAGCCTTCCACAGAATAAGACTAGTCCAGCATCCTCCACACAAGTGTGTCCACTGAGCTGAGGTTTTTAGCAAGAGGCCCATGAGGTGTACAGCTCAGGTTTTTAGTAACAATAGAAAAATAGAGAATCCAGGAGCAATGGAGGAGAAGGAGGCCAGCTGCTGATGAGACTCTTCCCTGGGCCACATCTTACAAGTGTGTGTGTTTTCCTAGAAGCAGACCTGGGTTTTAGGGGAAAAAAGCATGCATGCCTATGATGTCTTAGGGGCAGGGAAGGAAAACATACAGAGGACTAATTCAGCAAGTCTCCAAAGGTATTGGATACTAACTAGGCTATCTGCCTGCAGTTTTCTCCCCCGAACAATCCTCCTTGGAATTGGTTGTTAACTAAAGAATTTTCAACGTCAAGGTCTTTGCTTTATCAAAAGTATCCTGCTAACAAGAAAAATGAAAAACAGTATAAACTGAGCCTTGAGAGAATGATCAGGCAAAAGAGTTAGAGACAGCTCCTGCTCGCTCTGCTAGTGGTCCCACAGCAAGACCAAGCCAAACAGCTGCAGCACGTGAGCGAGAGCTCAGGGCAGTCCCACGCAAGTTTTCTGGTTGGCAACTTAGTCTCTGTGAGCCCCCATGAGCCCAGATCAGTTGACGTCGTATATTTTCCCATGGTATCCTCGGCCCCACTTGTGGTTTTAGTCGTAGCCATTCTGACAGGTGTAAGGTGGACTCTCAGAATTATTTTGATTTGCATTTTCCTGAAGGTTATGGATGGTGAACATTTCTTTAGGTGTTTCTTGGCCATTTGAGATTCGTCTGTTGAGAACTATCTATTTAGATCTGTACTGCATTTTTCAATTGGATTATTTGGTTTGTTCATGTCTACTTTCTTGAGTTCTTTATATATTTTCTAAATCAGTCCTCTGTCAGATGTGGGGTTGGTGAAGATATTTTCCCACTTGTAGATTGATGATTTGCCCTTTTGACTGTGTCCTTTGCCTCACAGAAGTCTTTCAGTTTCAGGAGGTCCCATTTATTAATTGTTGATCTTAGTGTCTGTACTATTGGTGTTCTGTTCAGGATGTTGTCTCCTGTGTCAATGTATTCAAGGTTATTCCCACTTCCTCTTCTATTGGGTTAAGGGTATCTGGTTTTATGTTGATGTCTTTCATCTACTTAGATTGGGTTTTGTGCAGAGTGATAGATATGGATCTATTTGCATTCTTCTACATGCTGGCATTCAGGAAGACCAGCACCATTTTTTGAAGATGCTTTCTTTTTTTCCACTGTATATTTCTGGCTTCTATATTTAGGTATACATTGTTACCTTGATTTATATCTGAATATTAAATTTGGTTCCATTGATCAACCTGTCTGTTTTTATTCCACACCATGTGGTTTTTATTACTATGGTTTTGTAGTACATTTTGAAACCAGGAATGGTGATACCTCTGGAAGTTCTTCCTTTTGTATAGTATTATACTCACAGATCACAGATTTATTAATAATCTTCCATAGGCTTGTTACATTTATGATGTTGAATTTCTAAAAAAAACAAAACCAAAAAACCAAAACCAAAACAAAAAACAACTAACTGGTTCTAGTCAAGATTACAAATATGCTGTGTTGTAAAACACAAAAATAGCAGTTTTAACATGTTAGTCTCCTCCACGAGAGGGGTAATGGCACTGCATACTAATGCTGATTGGCTTATTACTTTTATCAAAACATTTCTTGAACTGTGGCATTAAATGAATGGAGAAAGTGAATGGAGAGATTGTTTTTCTCAGTTTGACCATATAAAAAAGTGTACTGCACCTGTGGTTGTTTGAATGTGATTAATCTCCACAGGGACTGGCACTGTTGGGAGGTGTGGCTTTGTTGGAGTGGAAGTGTGTCACTGGGGCTGGCTTAGAGGTTTCCTGGGCTCAGGATACCACCCATTGTCTTATTTGACTTCCTGTAGCCTGCAAGATGTAGGACTCTCAGCTTTCTCTGTGCATCTCAGGCTGTCCTGGAACTCACTCTCTAGACCATGCTTGTCTCAAACTCACAGCGATCTGCCTGTCTCTGCCTCCCTGAGTGCTGGGATTAAAGGCATGCGCCACCACTGCCTGGCTTCTCAGCTACTCCTTCAGCACCATGTTTGCCTACGCACTGCCATGCTTCCCATCATGATGATAATAAATGGACTGAACCTCTGAAATGCTAAGCAAGCCAACCCAATTAAATGCTTTCCTTATAAGAGTTGCATGGTCTTGGTATCTGTTGACAACCATAGAAACCCTGATTAAGACAGTATCTTTTTGACAAAGAGACTGGCTTTCATAGAGGCATGGGTTTAATTCACTTCACAGGAAGAACTTCCGAATGCACTACAACAGGAAAATCATATTATTGGTGGAACAATGATCCATGTTCAAGTCCGGAAATCAAAGGTTTAACAAGGAGTTCAAACATCTGATGAATAGAAAGATTTCTGAGATGTTTAGTGTAATATCCTTTAAATAAATGTAACCGAGGCTTAAATAAACCAAAACATGAAAATATCGTTTTGACCTGTCCTCTTACCATGTCTTTTAATGTCGGTAGCAACATTACAAAGGAAAATAGATGTCTAAATTCTCAAGCAGTGGCCACTCTTAACTGCATTATGTCAATATTAAGGAGCCCCAAAGCTTATAAGTTTTAAGTATTTGATCCTGTTTTATGTAATGTGACTTTTGTTGTATTCTTCTGTGTAATACATAAATATAAATGTCTAAAGGAAAGTGTGGAGGCTAACCTGATTAACAATTTGAAGTTGTTACATCAAGTTATTGTTATTAGCACTCATAAATTCCCTGAAGGAGGCCAGAAGAGATGTGCTTACTCTTCAATTGCTTTCCACATTTTTTAAAGAGACATGTTGTCTTTATTAAGGCTGGAATTTACTAACTTAGCTAGACTGGCTAGCCACCAAATCCCAAGGATTCTTTTACATCCTCCTTCCCGGAACTGGAGTTATGGGTATGTGTCACCCCAATCAACAGTGGTGTAGAGGATCTGAACTCAAGTTCTCATGCTTGTACAGCAAGAACTTGACCAACTGAGCCGTCTTCAAAGCTCTGAATGCGCCATTATTTATTGCAGTGAAATTTGCTTTTTACCTGGTTTCTAGAACCAAGTCAACACACAAGCTCACAGATCCTTATTGGAAGTGATGTTATTGTCCCCATGAGGAAGGACCCTTCACCACAACCACATAAATCCTCATAAAGAAACCCATGAACTGATGAGAATTACTGTGTTCAAGTAAAGGGAAAACATTTCAAACTTTAGAAAATTGGTAGCTTTTGCAATTAAATTGGATTCTTTGGTACCCCAAATGTCAACATAGTCAAGTGATAATAACAGCAATAACTTGATGCAAGAACCTCAAATTGTTAACAGTTTAGCGTAGATGCTTGCTTCCATTTTAAACTTGTACTTACATATACATATAAAAATGAACTTTGAAGTTTGTCTAAACTACACTGCATGTTTATATAACCAGTCTCTGAATGCATGCCTGCAACAGAATGACTCTCTGATTCTAGAATCTTTGATGCATAGGGTGGCCCATTCTTATGGAAATATCTAGGCTGGCAAGATGGCTCAGCAAATAAAGACATTTGCTTCCAAGCCTGACAACCTGAGTTTTATCTCTGGGCCTCTCATTGTTGAGAAAGCCAACGCCAACAAATTGTTCTTTGACCTTTGATGCACAATGGCAATGATGGCACACACACTCAGAGCTAATAAATAAATAAATATAGTCCCTTTAAAGTGCTAATTACAGTTCTCATGGTGTAGTAAATGGCATTAAGCTTTTGTAAATTCTTGCAGAATACAACAGATAATTGGTTTTATATACAGTTGCTGCTTTTGCATTCTGATGAGATTATTAATATCTAGAATTACAACATATCAGCATAGTTTTAGTTAAAAAGTAAGTTTATTAACTGAAAAAGAAGATGTAAGAAGGGATTCCAGAGGCAATATTGCATTGTGGAAAGGATGTTAGGTTTTTGTAATATAAATAAAAATCAAAATAAGCAGAAGTGATGTTACCTACTACATGTGAATCCTGTGTAATGAAACATACTACTTATGTATCACATATGTAAATTGAAAACAACTTGTGGAGAGATCAGAAGGGTATTGGAGAATGGTGTGTACTATTTGGGAACTAACATATAGGTAATTTCAATCATGACTGCACACACACACACGTGCCCCTTACCACTTGATGCTTAATTATTGATATGACTGGGCCAGCTGTCATTTTCAGCAGTTGATCAGTGACATGTAAATGTGGAGCCCACAGAAATCTGGGTATTCTGACATTCAGAAAACCTACCACTCTTATTATCGTGATGATACGGTGGTTATTAGACATTATCATTGGAAGTGACCACTATTTGTGGACAGTTAACAAGACATGTGGACTAAAGGATATTCTCAACAACATAACTTAAGTTTGTTAAATGGAAATATTAAGTTTCTACATGTCTGTATGGGAATATCAATATTTAGAGAAGAGAACACAGGGAAACTGAAAAACAAAGTAGTGTAGTAAGTTAGGCCTCCCTGTCTTTTACAGCCACATTCTCCAGGGCTCTTCCTAAGGAAAGGTCTTCCAATCAACAGCAAGAATGGTGTACAATTTGGTCAGCAGATGATGATGCAGCCATGGTGGAGACACAGAGTATTTTGTTACCATTGCAATGTGCTTTTCTGCCCTGGTTCTGAGAGCATCTCTGGTTTTCCATTTTCCTGTGGTCAACACCATCTGAAGAAGAAGGTTCCAATTCAGAAAGATGCCACCAGCCACTTCCACAGCAATGGATTCCCAATGGGAACTACAGAACATCCTTTGGACTAATAAGTGAGTTTAGTAAAGTTGTAGGTTAAAATATCAGTATACAAAATCCACTGGCCCAGTTCTGACCAGAGAGGGAAATCTTCACCTGTCCCTCCATTTCTCCAAGTCCAATACTGCAGTCTCAGTCCCAGCTCTGTATAAACTGAAAGAAAAAAAAAAAAAACAAGTACATGGTCATTTCATCTGATGCAGAAAATGCCTCTGATAAAATTAACACCTGTTCATGAAAAAAATCTTGGAGAGATTGGGATACAATCTCTCCTAACCTAAGCATAATAAAGTCAGGTTACAGAAAGTCCATAGTCAATATCAAATTAAATGGAGAGAAATCCAAAGCAATTCCACTAAAATCAGGAACATGACAAAGCTGTCACTCGAGCTATCCTTATTAAATATATTATTTGAAATCTTAACTAGAGACAACTCAAGGGGATACAAATTGGGAATGAGGAAGTCAGAGTATCATTGTTTGAAGATGATATGATACTATACATAAGTGACCCTAAAAATTTCATCATGATAATAAACACTTTCAGCAAAGTAGATGGATGCAAAATTAACTTAAAAACTCAGCATTGCTAATAGACATAAATGACAGACTGCAAAAGTAGCCTCAAATATTAAAAAATATTTTGGGTATTTCTAACCAAGCAAATGAGACACTTGTATGATAAAAAATTTTAAGTGTTTGAAGACAGGAAGTGAAGAAAGTATTAAAAGAACAAAAGATCTCCCATGCTTATGAATCTGAAAAATTAACACAGTAAAAATGGTCATCCTATCAAAAGCAATCTACAGATTCAAGCAATCCTCATCAAACTTTCAATGCAATTCTTCACAGATCTTGAGAGAATAGTTCTTAACTTCACATGTAAACACACAACCACAAAAAAACAGGATAACTAAAAAATATTGAATAATAAAAGAAATTCTGGAGTTATCACCATTCCCAATTTCAAATTTTACTACAAATCTATATTAATCAAAACACACACAGTATTGACACAAAACAAATATGTTAATCAGTGGAATTAAAGACCCAGACACCTGATTCTTACAAAGAAGTCAGAAATACACATTGGAGAAAAGATAGCATCTCAACAAATGGTGCTGGCCAAACTGATTGGCTGTATGGAGAAGAATGCAAATAGATCCATACCTATCACCCTGCACAAAATTAAAGTCCAAATTGATCAAAGACCTCAACACAAGACCAGAAACACTAAAACTGATAAAGGGGAAAGTGGGGAATAGCTTTGAATTCATTGGCTTAGAAAAAGATTTGCATTGTAAGTGCAGGCACTAAAATCAACAGTTAATAAATGGGATCTCATGAAGCTGAAAAGCTTGTGCGAAGGATACCATCATTTGGGCAAAGCAGCAGCCTACAGAATGGAAAAGGATTTTTCCCTATTACAATATGATAGATGTCTAATATCCAAAATATATGAAGACTCCAGAAATAGATATCAAGAAAACAATCCAGTTAAAAATGAGATACAGAACAAAACATAATTTTCAGTAGAGAAAACTCAAATGATTGAGAAGCATATACCCAAAGTATGCTTCATGCTACTAAAAAGAAATATGCTTAACCATGTCCACTGTGGCTCCATTCATAATAGCCACTAATTGGAAACATCCTAGATGACTCTCGACAAAAGAATGGATAAAGAAAATGCAGTACATTTTCACAATGGAGTATTATTCAGCCATTAAAAACGAATTCATGAAATTCACAGATAAATGGATGTAAGTCGAAATAAATCATCATGAGTGAGATATCCCAGACTTAGAAAAGCAATTATATATTTGCTTATATGTGAATGCTTACTGCTAAGTCAATGATAATTAAGCTATAATCAGTAGAATCACAAATCTTGGGTACAGAGTAAAGAACTAGTTCAGAGGGCAGATAGGTCTCCCTAGAAAAGGGAAATGGAATTAATAGTTATGAATGAAAGAGGTGGGTGGGGACAATACGGAAGGATCGAGTTAGAGAGAGGACAATGAGGAAATGTCCTAAGATTAAAGAGAATTGAAAGGGTAATATGGAAACCAAATAAATAAAAGCTTCAAGGAAGCATCCTCCTGCAGAGAACAAATACAAAGACCCACAGCCAGGCATTATGCAGAAAGTGGGAGACCTTAGAACACCCAGCCTAAAAGAGATGTCTTCATCAAATCCCTCCTCGCACAGCTCAGGGAACCTCTTGGAAAGAGGAAACAGAAAGAGCCATAGGGGATGGATGATATCAAGAAAACAAGGCTCTCTAAATCAAATGAGCAAAGCTGCTATGAGCTCACAGAGACTGGGCCTTCAAGCGCAGCACTGGCATGGGTTGCATCAGGTTCTCTGCAGACATAGGATTGTTTCCAGTTTAGCAATTTTTTATTTTCCTGCATATACAAACAAGTGGATTTCTGTTTCTTGTTCCTCTCTTGGGCTCTTTTACTTCTATTTTTTTTTTTGTACAGTTCACGTGTGTTAGTTTTTGTTTTAACATTGTATTACCTTAGAAGTCTGTTTTCTAATAAGGCACAGAAAGGGAGTAGATCTGGGGATAGGAGGGGGGAAGAACTGGGAGGAGTAGAAGGAGGGAAATCAAAAAATAAAATAAAGTAAGTAAAAAAATGTCCACTGTCTCAACATTATAGCAATATAGAAATTAAAATCCATCATGGAGAAAGTGGCACCATTTATGATGTATTCCAGCATGAAACACTTCAGTAAAGTACAAAGTCTGATGTTTAAAAATACCAAACACCTACACAAACTTTCAAGGAAGACATAATTGAGTGAAAGATATCGTATTTGACTTGTTCCTCCAACACTTTCTCAGCAAGTCCTCCTACAAATTGAATGTAATACTTTTCTGGCTTTTGACTCTAGGGATGGAAAGATGACTCAATGGTTGGGAACACTTGTTTTTCACCAAATTTTGGTTCCTGGCACCTTCATGGAGTAGCCCACAACATTCTAAAACTCTAGCTCTAGAAGACCTAAAACCTCTGGCCTCTGAGAGAAACACATGTTCACACACACACAAACACACTTTAAATGAAAGCTTATCTTCATATATATATATAATATGTAATATATATAAACATTAGGTCAGTGTGGTGACAATTTTAGCAGACAGAAGGGCAGAAGATGAAGGCAAAAGGATCAGAAATTCAAGAACAGCTTTTGCTAAATAAGTTTGAGACAAGCTAAGTTACAGGAGAGCCTATTTCAAAATGAAAATAGGTACCAATAAATTAACCCTGAAGTTTATGTTAAAACATGGAAGGAGTTTAAATGGCCAGGTTAGGTCATGTGTTCAGCTCAGAAACGGCAGCATCCTCCTCAGTCATCATTACGTTCTAGTCATAGGCATGTTCTACCATCCCAGTGCCATGGGTGAGGCCTTCTCAGGGCTCCTCCCTCTGTTTAAAATGTAAGTCTGGGCCCAGTAGGATCCATCTTCCTAGAGACAAGTCAACATCTGTACCATTCCCCAGCTGTGTGTCCCAGGGTGTCAGCACTGGCTGCAACTCCCTATCCACGCATAATCCATTATAAAACTTCTGTTCTATCATTAAGAATGAAAAGAAACATGCTTGTGAATATCACACCCCTTTAACAGAGCTCCTGTTTGCTTCAGCATGTCAAGTAGCAGGATGGATACTTTCTTGGGCCTTTTGTCAATGTTTTTATTTATGGGGAAAAGTGGGCTCACAAGCAGATTCAAAATCTTTGTTTCTAACTTTATCCCTATCCAAAAGAGACAGTCCATCTGATATGTATAGAGCTTCTAACTTTACCCATATCCAACTGAAACAGTCTGTCTGATCTGTATAGAGCTTGTTTCTAACTTCATCCCTATCCAACAGAAACAGTCCATCTGATATGTATAGAGTTTCTAACTTTACCCATATCCAACAGAAACAGTCCATCTGATATGTATAGAGATTTTCTTTTAGCTCTTGACACTTTAACAATGCCATTACCTCATCTCCTGGCATTTATTGCTCTTGGCAAGAAATCAAATCTCATTCTTATTCTTCTACACGCATTGGTGATCTTTTCATCTGGATATTTTTAAGATTCATCTCTACTTTGCTTTACAGGAGTATAAAGAGGATGTACCTACCAATGCCTTTCTTTGTGTTTATTCTGAATACATACAGGACATAAGACTTAATACAGTGTTTCTCAACCTTCCTAATGCCACAATCCTTTGATAAGGTTCCTCATGTTGTGGTGATCCTCCAACCAAAAAATTATCTGCATTGCTACTTCATAACTGTAATTTTGTGACTGTTGTGAAATGTAAATATTTTTAGAAATAGAGATCTGCCAAAGGGGTCGAGACCCACACGTTGAGAACCCCTGACTTAGTATCAGTTGTCAACTTGATTGGATCTAGAGTCAACTCAAAAACAAACACCTGGGCAATCCTAAAAGGGATTATGTGAAGTGGTAAGAAGAGGTGAGCAGCATCCTTCTGGGGAGTTCCAAATAAAAAATGAAAGAAAGAAGCATGTCCTTATAGCTTCCCTTCAATCTCACTGCCATGTTTATTCCTGCTGCTGCCATGGCTGGATTCTTTCGCTGATGCTGGGAGTGAGCTCTAGGTTTCCAGCATACACTGAAGACCAACAGATCTTGAGGAGTGCTCCAGGCCTCCGGTGCCACACTGGGACAACCTTATGCTCTCAGCAGCTACTGACTTCCTGAGCAGATCTTACTGTGGAAGTCACTGTTGTTCTTTTTCTTTGCGGGTCCCCGGCAGCTTGCTGCGGGTCCCTGAGACCACGCGGGCGGGTCCCCAATGGTTCCAGCCATGCTGTGGCAGAAGCAGGCAGCGGGCTGGGGGGGGGGCTGAGAGCAGCCAGTCACGGCAGAGACAGCTGCCTGTCGCCGAGCCCCAGGCAGGGAGACACGGGGCGGGGGGGGGGAGGGCAAGAGACAGATAGGCACACCATGTAGAGGAAAGTTAAACACTTATTAGGTGGGTGATGGAGGGAGAAGGGGAGAAGAGTGTAGTAAGGAGGAGAGGGCTGCGTTCCCAGTGCCTGGTTAGCTTATACCTGAAATAATTACACAGAAAACTGTATTAATTAAATGACTGCCTGGCCCATTAGCTCTAGCCTCTTCTTGGCTAACTCTCACATCTTAAACTAACCCATATCTAGTAAACTGTGTATCACCACGGGGTCATGGCTTACCGGCATGAGTCTAACCAGTGTCCATCTTGGGCCAGAGATGCCACGCTTCCTTTCTCCCCAGCATTCTGTTCTGTCTACTCTACCTACCTAAGGGCTTCCCTATCAAAAGGCCAAGGCAGTCTCTTTATTTAACCAATGAAAGCAACAGAAATACAGAAGGAATTCCTACATCATTTCCCCTTTTCCTGTTTAAACAAAAAAGAAAGGCTTTCAGTTTAACATAGTAAAATTACAACCTATTTTATCTTTTATCATGACAAAGGAAAACTATAACTATCCATTCTTCAACTCCATCAAAGACTCCAGAAGTATATAATATGACCTAAGTAAACAAGTAATAAACTCTAGAAATGACAGAGACATCTTGCTGCCTGGACAGTCACCCAGAGTTCTTTTGTACCGTTGGGGCATCCATCTTCAGCCTACAGGCCCATGGCATCCAGCAGACATTTCCATGAAGCAGGAAAATTCAAAGACAGTTCAGTCACTTTCTTCTGTATCCTGCAGAATGTATCGCAGACTCTTTCATGAAGGAGGAATCCTGAAGGATCATCTCACCTTTAGGCAAGTTCAGCAGTCCTCTCTCTGCAGGTACTCTGTGTCCATTTAAGCAGTCCAGGCAAGAGCAGTTTCTTGCCCAAATGGCTATCAAACTCCATAAGGAGCCTCTTCAATGCCTGTCTTCCTCTTGAAGTAGCTGGTGCTGCCAGGAGCAGATGTGTCTCATTGTCATGAAAAGCCCCAAGTTATTAAAACATTAAATGCCATATTCTGTCATGAAAGATATGAAGAATGCCTATCTGAAATATAACTATGCACATCTAGAAAATCTAACTAACATGACTACAAACTTGACTATATCAATGATTATCCATTAACAACCTATGTTTCCTAATTATACATTACATTTTTAAATGAACTACACAATCACAATACCTTAATCAAGACCAGAAATACACATATAACAAGATTGATCTTAAATTTATATCAAGTTAGACTCCTTAAAATAGAATGTTTATTAAAACTTTTGTTATGCATTCCTTGCTTAATATTGTTTATTCTTTGTAATTTTGTATTTGGTGTCTGTTCCTATTGTATATAGCTGTGTTGGGTTTGGATTGATCTTGTTTAGACAAAAGGGGGAGATGATGGGGAAAAAGCCATTAACCAATCACATCAAGTTGGGGTGTGGCCACTTGGACCCCAGGCAGAAAATCGAGAGAACACAGGTGTGCTCTCTCTCCATGCGGTATCCGCCAGACAGATAGGACTTCGGACCTCCCTTGTAGCGTGAGTTTCCTCCCTTTTCATTCATTAAAAATACCCGTTCCTATTGAGCTGGCTTGGTTATTTATTTGTGCTGACCTAACACATCTACAGAAGAGGAGAGAGAGAGAGAGAGAAAGAGGAGAGAGAAAAGAGAAAGAGAGGGGGATAGAGGAGAAAAGGGCAGCTGCCTCTCCAAGAGGGGGAACAGAGAGAGAGAGAGAGCGGGAGGGAGAGGGTCTGAGCCTGGAAGCTGGAAGAGAGTGGGCGTGGCTTGTCTCTTAAAGAGACAGGACAGAACATTACAGTCACTAATATACGTATTTATTTATTTTATCAGTTCTGTTCTACTAGAGAACCCTGACTGAAAACATCCATTGCACTTTTCTCTTGAAATCAAAGCTGGACATTTTAATCAAAGGTGTTCTTCAAATGTTCTTTTTTTTATTTCTTTCTTCTTTTCTTTGATGCCCCACTTAAATTAATGGTAAAGTGATGGCTATTATCTGTGAAAACCATGCTCTCACCTTTAAGTGTTCACTCTCTTTGATTCCTATTGGCCTGACTGACAATGACCCCTTTTCAATGTCCATGATGATTTTTTTGAACATTCTTCTTGCCCTGGAAGCGCTATTTCAAAAATCCTATTTTTGACCTTGGACTCCATTTGGTTCTTTTAAGGCCTTCAAATAATTTTCTAAAATTCTTCACCTCTCTACCCACCATTCTTACTTTTCTGTAGGTTTCTATTGTATCTAGCATTATTATGTATATTATGTTATTACATGCACCATTGTGACTGTTTTAAAATTTTTTATCTGATAACCCCCATCTCTATCATCTGTGTATTTGCATTTTAAGACAATTTATTGCCTTAACTGTAAGTTATTTTGCTGTTTTGAGTGTCCTTTAATATTTTAGTTATATTTTGAATACTGTATTGACAAAATATGTGTGTGTATGGTGTTTGCTTCTTTTCTAAGAACATACAAAATGCTTCATGACCTAGATAGATGGCTGAGTTACTAGCATGCTTTCCATATAAGCACAAGGACCTGAATTTGAGCTCCAGCACCTGCCACAAAGCTAGGAGAAGTGTCAAGTGTTTTCCATCCTCCTATTGCAGACAGAATTTCTGAGACTCAGTGGCTCATAGACCTGACTTAATTGGCGAGCCTCAGGCCATACAAACCCCAACTCATAAGCACCAAAATGAATGCCCTGAACTATAGCCACTGAGTTTGGTACCTAGTCTCCCAGGCTCACATGCACACACAAAAATACATAGAACATGTCAAAAACACTATTTGAAAAAAAACCCACAAAATAACACCGTGTCAGTGTTCGGTAGCTAAGGTGAGTTAGGGTGATTTCAGCCAGGGCATGGCTACTGTGGCTTTCACTCCTCTGTGAAAACCTTGATGTTAGAACACCATGAGTTTATGTGAGCTCTCTCTTCTCTGAAGACCTACTTCTCCTGCCCCAGAAGCGCTATATCTATGCTCATCTAAAGCTGAACTAAGAGGGGATTATATATTAGATAAGATTTTTTACTTAATGATTTCCAATGGTTTGAAGTAGAGTGAGTGTTCTTCCTTCATTCAGATCCTGTGACCAAATCACAAGACAGTCCCCCTTAAGTAGTCACCTTAGATTATTAGCCAGTTCTGTCACCTCTGGAAATTCCTGGCTTTCAAGTGCATATGCAAATCCTGAATGGAGTGGGGACATCTGAGCAAGGACAAAGTTGCAAGTTCCCTCCTGCTGGTCTCAGCCCATTCTGACTGGTCATAAGTAGGTGAAGGGATTACAGAGCTGAGCCAGAGCACCAGAAGGAAAAGAAAGAGGCTAGTGGTGGCTGGGAGATGGCTCTGTGGGTAAAATGCATGGTGTGCAGGTCTAAGCGCCAGAGTTTAGATTCCGACAACCCATAGGAAAAGCCAGGCACTGTGACACACAGCTATAAGGGGATGTGGAGATAGGAGGATGCCTGAATTTATCAGCCCCTTGAAACCAGAGAGCTCCAGATTCAGTGAGAAACCTGTCTCAGAAAACAAGGTAGAGAACGATAAAGAAAGACATATGTAATCTCAACCAAGCATAGGCAATGGCACTGCCCACAATGTGCACGCAGATGTGCACACATAAGAACATACCCACACCCCCAGTACATACACCTCCCCCTCCCACACGAAGGGGGGCAGGTGAAAGGCCTACCAATATTCTTTAGTAAGAAGAAGAAAGAATACTGAAACCCAGTCCTTCGCTTCCATCAAATGCAAATCTGCACACAGGCAAATGCCACGATGCCCTCCCCCGGCCGCCACTGTCTCATTCTGTGTACAGAAACACAGTAACTATGCCCCCGAGACTGACCACGCTATTACTGATCTTGTCTGTACATAGAGAATAAACAGGTAAACCATCTGTAACTATGGAAGTGCAGGCTAACACGTGAGTTAATCTGTTCCCTCTAAGTAAGGCTCAGCACTTCCTATTGTCATAGGAAGCACTCCCTCTCTGCTCCACCCCTCCTCTTTAACCTCATTGCCTGAGACTCCAGGGGCAGCAGTTGTCAGGAAGCTAGACTGCAATGTTTCCTTTCGGAGTTCTGCTTAAGGTGACTGCGGAACTTCTCCAACAAAGCAGTTGGCTCCATCACCTCTAAGTTGTGAAATCTGTGAGTTTGGTGATAATCCATACTTGTGAAACTGATCACACAATTCAAAAGGAAAACATATTGCCCAGTGATACTCCTATAGACAAGCTGTTTGACTTCTTCATATTAGACCTTTTATTTATACAATTTTGGAAGAAATGGAATAGGTAAGATTAATTTTAGTAGATATATTGGTATCCTTCCTGATATAACATATTGAGCAAGAGAAAAGGATAGCACTACACTCAATTGTTTAAGGCTTTGTGAGATTATCAGGTTATTGGAGACCTCTGTCAAGAAATTTCCATAAACAAATCAGTTTCTAAGGTTCTCATAGGACTTTTCTTTATTCCTTTGTATTTTCTCTTTCATTCTTATTTTACTGTTGTATAATCATTGTATATTGCACTTGGTTTCATATGTAAATTTAATTTTAAGTTACAGAATACTAAGTGTTGTAGAACTTCCTTAATTCAAGCGCTCATTTATTTAACCAATCAATCAGCAAAGAGAAGGAAGAGAGAAAGAGAGGTAGGGAGCGAGGGGGGAGGAACAGTTAGACACAGAGAGAAAAAGGAGAAGAAATGGACTGTAGCATCTCATTATAATTGTCACCCACAATTACAGTGGGATGCTGGTGTCTGTCACACACCACACCCATAGATTTGTGAACTAGAGTCTATAAATGTAAGCACTAGAGCTCGGAGATATGAAATCATTTGAGGCACACACAGTTTTCAGATGAGAAGGATGGGTGTTTCTCAGTCAGAAGCACAGGTGAGTGCACACCACCCTGCCTCCAGCAGAACCCAGGAAGTAAACAGATGGCTCCAGATAGCCTGAGTCACAATTTGCAAAGTTCTCTAACACAGGGGGTGTGCTTCTTTCTCCTTTTAAAAGGTTATGGCCTGCTAATCAGAAGGAAAGTCAATATATGACTGCTTGTTCTATTTCTGCCTGATAATGCAGATAAAAGGCTTTAATTCTGGCTACTAGGAGAACACAAAGCCTCAGAGCTATGAAGCATCGATTCAGTAGTGGTGCTAATTAAATAGTTTAATAGGCAATCTGTACCTAGCAAGATTTATGAGAATTTCACCTCGGCTCAGCACCCTCTGCTTTACTCTCAGCTGCCCATGTCCTGCCCAACGGGGGAAAACTGGCTCATTCAGTCCCGCTTGGTATTCTGTCCATAATGTGGTCCCCTAACTTCAGTCCCTATCACACAGACCCAGCAGCAAGAAATGTCCCTGCTCTCTGGCTATCACCGTTGTCTTTGGTTCTTCCCCCCCTCCACCCACCACCCCCTATGTGTTCATTTTCCTGTGTCTTCAACATTATCTCCACCCTGGTTGAAAAGTGTTCAGTCTGAAAGCATGCTGAAGACCACTCTTCCAAAAGAAAACCAGCAGCACAGAACCACACAAGTTCCCCCAAACTGTCCTTGCTTCCAACTTCCCAGTCTTCTACATATGTGTGCTGTTCAGTCCCTGGCTTTCAGTAACTGCACTTTGACTGATCATTTGTTGCCCTGGTCCTGTCAGAAACTGTTGTACTGAAGAACTTCATTTTCTCATGAACGGCAAACTGCAATTCTGAGGTGCACGACCCCAGACTCATAGGGTACCCTTGCATCCTAAGCTATACCTTTAGATACTATTGCCTGCTGGGACATGTCGTCTGACTTCCCTTCGTAGGACATTCCTTCACTTTCACCTTTGCTCACATTCATCCATTCTACTTGACTCACATACGGGTTTCCCAGAATTCCGTCCTCACCCCTCAGTTGTGCATGTGATGTACAGGCACACTCTCATGAGTTTCAATGGTCTGAATCATTGATAAGCATTGCAATATTTATCTTCAGCTCACATATTTCCCCAAAGTTTCAGAATCATTTGTTGCCTATGGTTCTGATTTAGATCTCCCATGGACATGCCAGCTCGATGATTCAAATGAAATTTCACACCATTCCCCCATGGTAGGTCTCTCCTTTGTGTGATATTTTTAGGTATTGGTGTTGTTATAAGCATAACATTGAAAATTCAGGGTTATCCTAACCTCATTCTTCCTTGCCTAACCACATACACACACACACACACACACACACACACACACACACACACACACGAGAGAGAGAGAGAGAGAGAGAGAGAGAGAGAGAGAGAGAGACAACACCCCTCCAAATATAGTTTATTCATGTACATAGACCTCTCTTGACCCTGTCTACATTATCTCTGCTGTTAGATTAGGTCTCTAATGTGTTTTTGCTGTCATCTCCTCGAGGGAGATTCTGCCTCTTGTCTGTTTCTTGCCTGTCTTTCCTTGTTCTAGATAGTGACATCAAGATATTCTCTCCAAAACATAAGGCATTGATGCCAAAATACTTCAAACGTTCAGTGTTGCTGAGGGCAAGGGCTCCCTTCAGCCACCTGCTTCTGCCTTATGTTTCTGCAGCAGTCGGCTGCCTGGCAATTCCTGTCTGTGCCATGCTCACTTAGATTCCCTCTCCTCTTCTTAGGATATTTATCCTCACTTTATTTGCTTAGACACGTTCAAGTCAATCAAGAAACAGGACATGTGGGGAATTTTGAAGGTCTGAACTCTTAATGTGTTCAAGTTTGTAAAGATTAATAGACATTTTAAGTTATGTTTTATATTGTGTTATTAATATTAGCAAGTCATCTTGGGGATAAATGGAAAAGGAAAGGTTCTAATTGTAAGGTTCGAAAGTGATGTGTTTCTGAGTCACGTTGACAAGGGTCAGCTGTGCTGATTACTTCTATGTCAACTTAACACAAGCTAGAGCTATCTGAAAGAAATCTCAATTGAGAAAATGCAGCTGTATTTTCTTAATTAGTGATTAATGGGGGATGGCCTAGTCCATTGTGGGTGGTGACATCCCTGGATTGGTTTATATAAGGAAACAGACTGAGCAAGCCATGAGGATCCAGCCAATAATCAGCACTCCTTCACCTTCACTGACAGTGCCTGCCTCCAGGATCCTGCCCTGTTTGAGATCCTGCCCGGATTTCTCTCTCAGTAAAGGGCCATTACCTGGAAGTGTAAGCTAAAATAAACTCTCCCCCACCAAAAAACAAAAAAAAAAAAAAGAAAGAAAGGAAAAGAAAAAGAAAAAATAAAAAAAGAAACAGAATCTATAAGACTTTTTGTTTTTGTTTTTACATTTACTTACCTGTTTTGTGTAGTATGGAACATGTCAGGTCATAAGACAGCTTGTGGCAGCTGGTCTTTTTCCCCGTATGAGTCCCGAGGATCAGATTCAAGTCATTAGGCTTGGTGGCAAGTGCTTTTATCTAAGCCACCTTGTCTGATACCTAAAACACAATTTAACCCAGTATCTGACCTGCGTGATGAGTCTCTGTGCCTCTGTAGTGACTGGGTCTTTGTCTATTGTTGTGGGAGTTTCCTGTTGGGATCTTCAGCTTCTCTACCCAATAGTATTTTGTACTGTCTTAAGGAATACTTCTTAGACAGAAGGAAATGTTTGGAGAGAAAACAAAAAGTCTTGTAGTTAGGCATAGATTAAAATAACGTTGAAACGATTCTCTAATATTTATCATTCTCCTTTTTTTTTCATCAAATTAGCCAACTTACAAGATTTCATCAGTTGAGGTTCTAGCTTCTTTGATAAACATTTACCCCCCTTTCTTTTTAAAGCTATACATGCTAGTACATACCTATACTCCCAACTACTAAGGAGGCTGAGGCAAGAGAATCTCAGGACAAAAAAAAAAGTGTGATCACTATGAATTTGTGCTTCCACTATAATAGTGACAGCAAAATAATAATAAAATGTTTTATATAATGAATAAGATTTTTCACATGATTTACAAATAATTTCAAAAACTTGAAAGAACCATGAGATGAGTACTAATGCATATACTTTAGATTATGAGAACCATTTAATATATTAAACTTAGACATTTTATTCCCAACATTCAGTCATATCTGCCAACTCTTTGTCATCATAACCTCTATAAGAGGTGAGTGAAATATCAGAGAGAAGAAAGCACAGTCAGGTAAAACCATGGCAGAAAGGGGCCAGCAAGGACAGTCTATCCATCATGCTTGGTCCAAAGTAGTTCCTGAAATAAAGAAATGAAGTTTAGAGGTTGGTGGGGACACAAGGTTGTCACAATTCATTCCTTTGAGGTACAGTTCCAAAGGGAAAAATACACTGAAACCAGAATTAAAAGCAGGGGGTGTTTTCCCATTGAACAGCTAGAGATCTGACTCTCAGAATGGTCCCTGCAGAAGTGAGGAGTTACCTAAGTGATTACCAGTGGCAGACTGCAGGGGCCGCCTGGAAACTGTAAGAATCTGCCTCCTCAGCAAGGTTCAAAAGCTGCTGCACAAACAGAAAAAAAAAAAAAAAAAAACTACAAGAGCACAGAGATAAAGGTCTTTTATCTCTAACAACAGAGCTCAGCAACAAACTCTGGCTGAACAAACACTAATCTGATCCAGGAATACCACCTCTGGGAAGGCCCTGGAAGATGCACTGTAGGAGGCATCCCTGCCCAGACTAGGAGACCACGAGTCTTTTTCTCCTAATGTTCAGGGCATCTGTGTGAAGAGCAGGGTAAATGGAAGGCAAAGCTGAGATTGAGAAAGTCTAAATAACTACACTAGAGTCCTGCAATTTGTCCTGGTGTATGAAAAGTTAGGAACTCACTTCTCCCATGCTAAAGTAACATGGACAAAGTGGAAAAAAGGCTTAATACTTTTCATGAACGCACTGAATGGAAGCTTTAGAGAGCACATCCCCTCCTCCCAAAATAGGAAGAGTGGGTTAAAGAAACATAACTGGCATGTGTAATCTTCAATATCATCTCAGTTGGGATATGATATTTGAGATAATCTAGGAAATTATCTAGGCACACCTTTGAATGTTTGTGAGAGCTTTTCCAAAAAAGGATTGAGACCCATCCCAAATATGGACCTAGCCATTTCCTGGTCCTGTGCCAGCACCAAGTAAAGAAGGGGAAGGAGAAGGCCAGGTGAGTATGGACAGTCTGCCTTTTTGTGCTCCGTGGGCTGAGATATCAGGAGTTCCTAGCAGAGCACACTGCCACCCTCCCCTTCAGATGGCCCTAGGTTGGGTCACAGTAAGGAGACAATTAACTGATCATCACAATCTGTACAGCTCGAATATTCACAGGCGCCAGAGCTGGTGGGAATACGGAAATGACAATTTTAGCAACTCTGGGTGCTAAGTGTTGGGTGAGTGTGCACATGAGAAATGCCCAGGAGGCTCAGTCTTGGGTGAATGCACACTTTCATAAGTTTTACACAAATGAATAATATTCTTTGTGTATTTATTTCTCAGTGCTGGGGCTCACACCCACAGCCCTGAACATGCTGCCGGATGCATATTCTTAAGTGCACACCATCGAGCCCTGTCCTTACTATGGAGCAGACTCTCACAGTAAGCAGCCAAGGAAAATCCATCTCCTGTGTATATCAAAAAGGGAAAATTTTAAAATGATTCCGATACATTATTTTTTATTATTATTTTTCAGAACAAGGTTTCTCTGTGCGGCTCTGGCTGCCCTGGAACTCACTACGTAGACCAGGTTGGCCTCAAACTCACAGAGATTTGCCTGCCTCTGCCTCCCGAGGACTGGGATTGAAGGTGTACGCCGCCACTGCCTGGCGTCCCTGCACCTTATCAATAATAAAGGTTCCTGTCCACGAAAGACCAGAAGACTTTCCCAGAGGTTTATCTTAGACAGAGTTGGATTTCTGTTTAGAATCTTGGAATTAGTTGTCTTTCTGTTACTGTGACAAAATACCTAACAGAAGCAGTCAAGGGAGGGGGCTGTACTTTGGATGGCAGCAGGGAAGGCGTGGTGACTGGGGTGGCTGAGGTACCTGGGTCCACGACAGTCTATGATGTCCAGGTGTGGAGTGTAGCGACTCTTCGACCCTCAGGGTCTAAGCCCACATAACAGCTTCCTCTGGCTAGGCCCTACCTGATTAAGACTCCACAACCTCTCAGCACAGAGTCTCTACCTTGAGACCAGCTGTTCAAACACAGGAGCCTGTGTGAGGCATTTCTTTGTCTTCCAGCCATGTCAAATTCCACATCCCTGAGTATTGTGAAAGCTAAGAAAGAGAGCAGGAGGATATGTAGTCTGAAAAATGGTTAAGCATATTATAATACAGGATCTCAAGCCTAGCCTACTTAAGTGAAGCAATTTATTCATTAGTTATAGACTGTTTACCTACAGGGCTCCTTAGCCATGCCAACTATGCTCTAACCAAATAATAGATTCTAGATGAAGCACAAAAAACATTTAGGTAGTTCCTTGGGAGACGAAACAGTAGGATTAGAGGGCTGGAGAGACAGCTCAGTGGTTTCGAGTACTTGCTGCTCTTGAGACAACCTGTAATCAGTTCCCAGAACCCATACTGTGCCTTGCACCAATTTGTAGCTCCCATTCCTGGGGATCTGGCGCCCTCTTCTGGCCTTTGTGGGTACACATGCATACATACCAGCAAAACATTCAGGCACATAAATAAAAATTAATGTATGTTTAAAAACACAGCAGGATTAGGAAGTTTTCAAGGCCTTGATAAGTAGAGCTGTAGGGAAAAATTTTAGTTCAGTAAAAGTAAGCCACATTCATCCAAAACACTCACTCATACTTTTACTTAAAATGGAGTCAACAACATAAAACCTTCCCTAAAGAAAAGAAAGGTGGTTAATTCTACCAATAATTCTAACAAAAGATATGTTTTCTAGTACCTACAGTACCTTTCTAAATGTAAAATATGTGGGATTACTTCCCACCTAGTTCTCTAAGAGTGGCTTTACCCAATACCTTTATAAGAAAAGAAAATACAAACCGATAGTTTTCATTGCTGTAGGTACCAAATTCCAAAGTGAAGAGTTAGCAACTATTACAAAACAGGAGAATAAAGAGTCTTGTCTATTGAACAAGTAAAATTTAGTCTGTGTTAAAAAATTGATTTAGCCTCCAATAATAATTATGGTAGTCCATATTATAAGAATAAAAGAAAATAGCATACAATCATATAAATTGGCACAGAAAAAATTGACAAAAATCTAGTGCTCATTTTTGATAAAGTTTCTTAACACACTAAGAGCAAAAGGTCTTTTTTCAAGCTGACCCAGCTTCTCCAGGAAACCCACAACTAAAATCATACTTTCCTATTGCTATGATAAAATACCATGACCAAAAACAACTTCGGGAAGAAACAGTTATTACCACTTACAGTAGTTACAGAGGGACACAGCTCATAGTGTCAAAGAAGGCATGGTGTCAGGAGCAAGAGTCCAGTCAGTAGTCTGCAGAGAAATAACATTTTCTCCACACAAAGAAAGGAGAGAGAGAAGGAGTGGGAACAGCACATAGAAGCATCTATCTATGAAACTTCCAAGCCTGCCTCAGAGACATATTTCCTCCTCAAGACTCTGCATACCAAAGTGCTCATAACATTCCGAAACTGCATAACCAACTGAGAACTTAGTGTCTAAATATATGAGCTCATTGGGGAGTTTTCTATTCAAGCTGCCATGCCAGGTTATTATACAAGGCTGTTGCCCTACCTACACACCACCAACGAGCAACTGGAACTTAGAACTTAAAGTACAATGTCACTAACAGTAGGAACACAGTGATTGAATATAAATCTAACAAAATACAAGCAGGGTGTATAGCCATAAAATTCCCTGAGTCAGATTTAAAAATATCTAAGCAGATGTAAGTAGAGATATGTTCCATGTTCATGGAGTGGACGTTTAATATTTTTGTTGATTCTTGCCACCTTGGTGTATAGACTCAATTCAAATCCAATCAAGATCCCAACATGCTGATTTGTAGATATTGACAAACTTATTGAAAGTTTATATGGAAACTTGAATGACCAATATAGCATTGGTGAAGAACAGAAACACAGAACTGGCATTATCTGACTTGAAGACATTTTGTAAAATTAATAACGAAGACAGTATGGTATTAGAACGAGAATAGACATTTTGATCAATAGAACAGAATAAGGAGTACAAAAATAGACCCACACAATAAAATCAACTGACCTTTGACAGCTTAGTGAAGCAGGTCGATGGAGAAATGCCCCTGACAAAGGGTGTTAGAGCAATTGAGTGTATGAAAAGCAAACTAGACATAGACCTTTGTCTCTCATAAAAGTTAACTCATAATCAATGAAATACCTTACTATAAAAATTGAAAGTGCTAAAATTACAGAATTTTACAAAGTTTACCTAGAAGTAAATCCAGAGGCTCCAGAAACATCAGCAATAACACTATCCATGAAATGAAAAACAAGACTCTGCATACCTATTGTATCTATGAGCAAATTTGTACTCTGCAAAATATACAATGAGAGAAGTAAAATACAAGCAAAAGTTTTGAAGAAAATCCATGCAAAATGAAAATGTATAAATTATATGTTTCCAAAATACAAAACCAGCTCTTTTATATGTGTACATGCAAGCATAAGTGTGTGTGTGTGTGTGCACGCTAGACATCAACCGTGAGCATTTTCCTTAGGTATCAGCCATGTTTTGTTAAATGGGCTTATTCCCTGGCCTGGAACCATAGATTGTGTGGCCAGCAAGCCCCAGGGATCCACTTGTCTCTGCTAGGACTACAAGCAAACACCACTATATCCAGGTTTTCATTTTTGTTGGTTGGCTTTACATTTGTTTATCTTAATTTTGAAAAAAATAATCTCTTTAAATAACATCTTAAAAAATTTGAGAATGTCATGCCTGTGTACAACGTGTTCAGCACGTATAGAACTCCCTCTCCTCCACCTAACTCTTCCCCACCTATCCCCTTCCCAGCTTCATGCCCTTCCCCTCACTTCTCCTGCGCCACATAAACCAGTGAGCCCAGGTGGTGCCACCCTCATACTTGTGGATGTAGGGCCAAACACTAGAGCATGGCTGACCGACGAGGGGCCACACTTGTAAATAAAACTGCCTCTCCATCTCTCAGCAACCATCAGCTGTCAATAGCTCCTCAGCTGAGGGTGGGGCTAGTTCGGAGCCATTATCATGAGCTCTTGTGGGTCATGACATACAGCTTAGAGCAACTGAAAACTCAGTTGTCAGCCCACCAGAGGAAGTATTCCCTGATGGGGTGCGCGATTGTCAGGGACTCATGAGTATCTCTTTCTCTATTCTAGAAAGCTGACTTCTTCTTACAATCTTTCCACTCCCTCTCCTGAGATGAGCTCTAAGCCTTGAATGCCATATATGTGATACAGACGTCTCATTTGTGACTAAGTACTCCATGTTCATTTATTCTCTGCACTGACCAGTTGTGAATTTCTGTCTTAATTATTGTTCACAGTTCAAAGAACTGTGTCTGATGGGACCTGGAAGTTGCAATCCTCGATGCCACTGGTGTTTCTTTGTATCCTGGGGCTGAAATAAAGTCCTCAGACTTGCCCAGAAAGCACTTTACTGATGAAACTATTGTCCCAAGCCTAAAATCCACTCTTAGCTCCAACAATAGGAAAATTTTTGTGCAAAACTAGAACAAAGACCTGCAGAAGACTCACAGAATCAGATGGCAAAGAAACAGATTTGACAACATCAACTGCCTTTTCAAGAGCTGAAAATTAAAACAGCAATAAGGTACCACTACATACAGATGGCCAACTTTAGATGACAATGACAATATTAATGAGGAGACAAAGATACAGGCCTTCTCATTTTTGTGGATGGAAACCCAAGCACAACAGCAATTTTGGAAGACAGTTTGGCAGTTTCTAATAAGGGCTGACACATTCTTATTCAGTGTAACAATTGCAACTTATGGCATATATCCAACTCACTTTAATGCTTACATAAAAACCTTGCAACTAATATCCTTCAGTCAGTGAATGGTTATGTTATCTTTAATACATCAGATCAAAGGCACATCAGCCAAAAAATATTTGAAAAGAGAGTATAACTGTAGGAAAATAAGAGGAAGGTAGTGAATCTTGCTTTGTAGAGCTAGAAATTTTGGGGAAAATGCATAATACATGATTCTGAGTCCATGGAAGTCTCAGAAAGACATATGGCTGGAGCCGGGTTAGGGGTATGCCCATAATCTCCAGTACTTGGGACAGTAATGAAAGAAGAAAGTACATCTGTGGCCAGCCTGTCCTGTTCTGTCTGCTGATTGTGAGTCTAACATGAGCTACACATCAGGCTGTACTCTCAAACACAAAAATAAAGATCAAAACAAAATAAAAACTAAAAAATATGGAGTCGGCAAAAAGTTGTAATTTCTAGGAAATTGGGGAAGGAGAAATAATTTAATAGATAAATCATCAGATGTAGGGCAATGAAATTATTTTTCATGACACTCTATTGACAGGTACTTCATGATATTTATTTGTCAAAACCTGTAGAAATTTATAATAAAAATTGATGTTAAGAGGGGTTTTTTATTTGTCTTGGTTTTTGTTTTATTTTTTTCATTTAGAAAACTGTAACAATTTAATAAAGAAGGAGATTCAAGAGATCTGATCAGGCGCACATCTGTGCAGTAACCTCAGGGTGGGGATTATGTGCTGACTTAAACCATCTGGAAAGTGGATGAAATGCTGGACTAAATGCAGTCAAAGCTTCACCTGTGCTGCAGATTTCAGCTGACTAAGCATTCCCCAGCATGATGAGGGTTAACACTTCTGCTGCTGTGCTGTATGTAAAATGGAGCTGAAAAATTAGACAGCTGATGGCAGATGGTGAGAACTAGCTCTCAACTGTGGAGTTAGATCGTAGTTACGGAGCAGGAGGAGAGTAGGTTGATGCCTACAGAAATGAAGGAGAACCTAGAAGAGCCGGGAGAGGGTGAATATGATCAAAATACAATAAAACCATCAAAGCAATATATATAATATACATATACACAATATATACATACATATATACACACATATATACACAGACATAACATACATATGTGCACACGTATATACATATGTATATATATATATATATAGGTATTTACACTGAAATATTTACATAGAATTTATACACATGACCAAATGTGCTCAAGAGCGTTTCTTGATCTTTTATCTGAAAGCACCTAGAGGTAATTATAACCTCTTTCTCTCCACCTGCCTCTTTCCTCTGCCCCTTCCTCCTTCTGCCCTCCCCCCTTAACGTGTGTGTGTGTGTTTCTTTTCTGTTACTGTGCCTTTCCATGGTTATATTCCAGAATACCGCATCAAAAACCAATTTAGGAGAGAAATGATACCTTTAGTCTTCCAGTTACAGAAAGGGACGTAGCGTGTCATGACGGGAAAACATGACAGTGATCTGGGAAAGCATAGAGGCAGAAGCAGGAGGCTGATGCACTTCTTCCAGCAAGAATCATCCCCTGAAGTTCCATAACCTTGGGAAAAAAGCAGAACCAGCTAAAGAAGTGTGCAAACATATGACCCTATGGGAAAACTACACATACATATATTTGTATATACATTTATACGTATATATATATAAATACTACATATGTATATATTTGTGTATATGTGTTTATTTACTCTTATCAATAAGGTCATGGTGATACAAATAAATATTTAAGCTAATGAATATTTGAAAGAGAAGAAGAAAAGTATTCCTAGATATTATTTATGTAGAAACTGTCCCAAGGAAGCTTCACAGAACTGAATGCTAGCTCTGTCAAAATTTATCTCTTCCAGAAGCTCCAAATGTGTTTTATTTTGTAAAAAAAAAATTCTTTTTAGGTGTAATGTCCCCATTATTAGGATCTTCACTAGAGTCACCTTTGTGGATTTCAGGGAGGTTCCATTGCATTAGGTTCTACCTTCCTCTGAAGCAACTCCCAATTTCAGTTATCTCCCAGCCCTCTTCCCTCTGTTACCTTCTCCTACTCCATACTGTTCTCATCCCTACCTGTCCCCAGTCTACCTTCAAAACTATTCTATGTTGCCTTTCCAGGGAGACACAGGTGTCCACCCTTGGGCTGTCTTTATTACTGAACCTCTCCGGGTCTGTGAATTGCAGCATGGCTATCCTTTACTTTATGTCTAAAGCCACTAATGAGTGAGTGCATACCATGTTTGTCTTTTTGGTTCTGGGTTGCCTCACTCAAGATGATTTTTTTTCTAGTTCCATTCATTTGCATGCAAGTTTCATAATATGTTAAACAGCTGAGTAATATTCCATTGTGTAAATGTATCACATTTTATTTGTCCATTCTTTGATTGAGGGACATTTAGATTGTTTTCAGTTTCTGGCTATTATGGAAAAGGTTGCTCTGAACATAGTTGAGCAAGTGTCCTGGTGGTATGATGGAGCATCCTTTGGGTATATGCCCATGATATACCTGGTTTTGTGGGGTCTTGAGGTAGATTGATTCCTAATTTTCTGAGGAATCTCTATATTGATTTGCAAAGTGGTTGTACAAGTTTGCGCTCCCACCAGCAATAGAGGAGTGTTTTCCTCATTCCCTATCCTCAGCAGCATGAGCTGTCACTTGTGTTTTTGAACTTTCTGACAGGTGTAAGATGGAATCTCAAAGTCATTTGGGGTTTCATTTCCCTGATGGCTAAGGATGTTGAACATTTCTTTATGTTCTTTATCTCAAATAAGTCATTTGAGATCCCCTTGTAGAGAATTCCCTGTTTAGATCTGTACCCCGTCATTTAATTAGATTATTTAGTTTGCAGATCTTTAGTTTTTTTGAATTCTTTATATATTTTAGATATTAGCCTTTTGTCAGATGTGGGTTTAGTAGGCTTCCATTTTGTCCTTTTGATGTGTCCTTTGCCTTACTTTTGCTTTTCAGTTTCAGGAGTTTCCATTTATTAATTGTCAGTCGTCATCCCTACACTATTAGTGTTCTGTTCATGAAGTTGTCTCCTGTGACATTGCATTCAAGGCTATTCCGGATTTTTTCTTCTATCAAGTTCAGTATATCTGGTTTTTTGTTGATGTCTTTGATCCATTTGGACTTGAGTTTTATGCAGGGTGATAAATACGGATCTATTTGCATTCTTCTACACACCTTCATCCAATTAACACCATTTGTTGAAGATGTTTTCTTTTTTCCATTGTGTATTTCTGGCTTCTTTATCAAAATTCAGGTGTACATAGTTATGTTGATATATGTCTGAGCCTTAGATTTGATTACATGGATCAACCAGTCTGTTTTTATGCCAATACCATGTGGTTTTTATTACTATAGTTCTGCAGGACAGCTTGAAATCAGGGATGGTGATACCTCCAGAAGTCTATTTATTGTACAGGATTGTTTTACCTACCTGGGGATTTTTTTTTCCATATGAAGTTGAGTATTATTCTTTCAAGATTTTTAAAGAAATGTGTTGTAATTTTGATGGGGATTTTGTTAAATCTGTAGATTGCTTTTGGTAATTTGGCCATTTTTACTATGTTAATTCTACCCAATCCATGAACATGGAAGATCCTTCTATTTTCTGATATCTTTTTCAATATCTTTCTTCAAAAACTTAAAGTTATTGCCATAGAGGGCTTTCACTTGTTTGGTTAGAGTTACCTTAAGATATTTTATTATTTGGGGCCATTGTGAAAGGTGTTATTTCCCTAATTTCTTTCTCAGCCCATTTGTCCTTTATATATAGGAAGGGTACTGGTTTTTTTGTTTTTTTAGCTAATCTTTTATACAGCCACTTTGCTGAAGGTTCTTTGTTTTCATTTTTTTTAAATCAGTTCTAGGAGTTTTCTGGTAGAATTTTTGGGGTTGATTATGTATAGTATCATATCATCTGCTTTGACTTCTTCCTTTCCAATTTGCATTTCCTTGATCTCCTTTTGCTGTCTTATTGTTCTAGTTAGGATTTCAAATACTATATTGAATATATATGGAGAGAGTGGACAGTCTTGTCTTATTCTTTATTTTAGTGGAATTGTTTTGAGTTTCTCTCCAATTAATCTTATATTGGCTATAGGCTTGCTGTAAACTGACTTTGTTATATTTAGGTATGTCTGATCTCTCCAAGACTTTTATCATGAAGTGAGGTTAAATTTTGTCAAAGGCTTTTCACCATCTAATGAAAGGCTCTTGTTTTTTTTTTTTATTTTAAGTTTGTTTATGTGGTGGGTTATATTGATAGATTTTCATATGTTGAACCATTTCTGCATCTCTGGAATGAAAGCATTTGATCATGGTGGACAATCTTTTTGATGTGTTCTGGGACTTGGTTTACTAGTATTTTATTGAGTATTTTTGCATCATGTTCATGAGAGAAATCGGTCTGTAATTCTTTCATTATAGATTCTTTGTGTGGTTTGAGTATCATAGTAACTGTAGCCTGATAAAATGAATTTGGTCGTGTTCCTTCTATTTCTATTTTGTGGGATAATTTGAGGAGGATTGGCATTAACTCTTCTTTGAAAGTCTGGTATGATTCTGTGCTAAAACCATCTAGTTCTAGGCTTTTTTTTTAATTGGGAAATTTTGAAGAACTGCTTTTTATTTTCTTTGGAGAGTTATAGGTCTATTTAAGTTGTTTATCTGATCTTGATTTAATTTTGGTAAGTGGTATGTATTCCAGAAAACTGTTCGTTTTTGTGTTGTAATTTTGTGCAGTATTGGTCTTCAAAGTAATATATAATGATTCTTCTGATTTTCTTGGTGCCTGTTGTTATATCTCCCTTTTCATTTATGATTTGTTAATTTGAATATTCTCTCTGTGTGTCTTTTAGTTAGTTTGGAAAAGACTTTGATGTTTTCAAAGAACCAATTCTTTGTTTCATTTATTGTTTTTATTGTTCTCCTTGTTTTTAGTTCACTGATTTCAGCCCTCCATTTGATTATTTCTCGCCAACTATTCCTCTTGGGTGTATTTGCTTCTATTTGTTCTAGAGATAAAAGGTGTGCTGTTGAGTTGCTAGTATGAGAGCTCAACAATTTCTTCCTGAAGGCTATGAACTTTCCTCTTAGCACTGCTTTCATTGTGCCCCATAAGTTAGGGTAGGTTTTGCATTCATTATCAATGAATTTTAGGAAGTTTTTAATTTTTTCCTATTTCTTCATTAACACAGTATTCATTCAGTAGAAACTGGTTCAACTTCCATGAGTTTGTAGACTTTCCATTGTTTCTATTGGTGTTGAAATCTAGCTTTATCCACGGTGACCTGATAGGATGCAGGGGGTTGGGTTGTGGAATATTGTTTTAGCTAGGTAAAGACAGATTACATTTGTTTATGCTGCAGAATATTTCTTTAACTGTGTAAAGGTGTGCTACTTTTGTTTATGCTGCATTTGTTTAATTATGTAAAGATATGTTGCATGTTTCACCTTGCCTGCCTGCAGCATCTAGTTAGTCTAATAAAAAGATGAATGGCCAATAGCTAAACAGGAGAGGAAAAGGTGGGGCTGATAAACAAAGAGAATAATAGGAAGAGAAACCTAGACCTGGGAGAAGAGAAAAGGAACTCGGGATGGGGGAGGGGAATGAGGGATACACCCAGGGCAAGAAGTCAGGCAAATGCCAGCCAGACATAGAGAAGCAGCGAAAGTAAGATACACAGAGGTGAGAGTGGCAATAAGCTCTGAAGCAAAAGGTAGATAAAGGGAAACAGGTTAATTTAAGTTAAAGGGCTAGCCAGAAACGTGCCTAAGCTAGGTCAAGCGTTCAAAAGTAATAGTAAGTCTCTGTGTCATGATTTCGGAGCTGGTTGCTCTAAAGAAAAGGCCTAGTACAGGGTTATTTCAATTTTTCTGTATCAGTTGAGACTTGCTTTGTGACTGAGTATGTGGTCAGTTTTGGAGAATGTTCCATGAGGTGCTGAGATGAAGGTGTATTCTTTTGTGTTTGGGCGAAGTGTTCTGTAGATGTCTGTTAGGACCATTTGAGTCACAAAGCCTGTTAGCTCCATTATTTCTTAGTTTTTGTCTGGATGACCTCTCCATTTGTGAGACTGGGATATTGAAGTCTCCTCCTATCAATATGTGAGGGTCAATGTATGATTTAAGATTTATAAGTGTTTCGTTTATAAACATGGGTGCCCTTGGGTTTGGAGCATAGATATAAGGAATTGAAAAATCATCTTGGTTAATTTTTTTCTTTGATGAGTGTGAAGTTTCCTTCCCTGTCTCTTTTTATTAACTTTGGTTTGAAGTCACTTTGTTAGATATTAAAATGGCTATACCAGCCTGGTTCTAAGGTCCATTTGCTTAGAAAAATTGTCCAACTCTTTACTATGAGGTAATATCAATCTTTGATGTTGAGGTGCATTTCTTGTATGCAGCAGAAGGATGGACCCTGTTTTCATGTCCATTCTGTTTAGTCTGTGTCTCTTTATTGGGTAATTGAGTCTATTAATATTGAGAGATATTAATGACCAGTGATTGCTAATCCCTGGCTTTTGTTGTTGTTGTTAGTGGTGGTGGTGGTTTTGTGTGTGTCTTTCCATTTTTAGGGCTTTGCTGGTGTGAGATTATTGATTTTCTGGTTTTTTGTGGGTGTAAGTTCACCTCCCTGTGTTGAAGTTTTCCTTCTAGTACCTATATAATGCTGGATTTGTGCACAGATATTGTTTAAATTGATTTTGTCATAGGCTATCTTGTTTTGTCCATCTATGGTGACCTAAATCTTTGCTGGGTAGTCTGGGCTGGCATGTGTCCTCTTAGAGAATGCAGGGCATCTGTCTAGGACCTTCTGGGTTTTAAAGTCTCCATTGAGAAGTCATGTGTAATTCTGTTAGCTCTGCCTTCATATGTTACTTGGCCTTATTCCTTTAGAGCTTTTAATATTCTTTCTTTATTCTGCATGCTTAGTGCTTTGATTATTATGTGGCCTGGGAACTTTCTTTTCTGGTCCAATCTATTTGATATTCTAAAAAGTTCTTGTACCTTTATAGGTATCCCCTTCTTTAGTTTAGGAATTTTTTTCTATGATTTTATTAATAATATTTTCTGGGCTTTTAGATGGAATTATTTTCTTCTTGAATTTCTATTATTCTTCTTTTGCCATTTCGTGATGTCCCAAATTTCCAGGATGTTTTATGTCTGGGATTTTTTTTTTGATTCAACATTTCATTTGACCACTGTATTTATTTCTTCCATCTCCAATACCTGAGATTCTCTCTTCCATCTCTTGTATTCTGTTGGTAATACTTGCAGCTGTAGCTCTTGTTTACTCACCTAGATTTTCCATCTCCAGAATTCTTTCAATTTGTGTTTTCTTTGTTGCTTCTATTTCCATTTTTAGGTTTTGAACAGTTTTATTCTTTTCTTCAACTGTTTCTCTTGCTTTACTTTCTTTAAGGGATCTATTCATTTCCTCTAATTGTTTGTTTGACTGTGTTTTCCTGGATTTCTTCAAGGAACTTATTCATTTCCTCTCTAAGAGCCTCTATCATCTTCATAAAGTTGATTTTAAGGTCTTTTGTTTGTACTCCAGCCGTGTTGGAATAGTCGGGGCTTTCTGTAGTGGAGTGGCTGTGTTCTGCTGGTGACATAGTGCCCTGGCTGATGTTGACTGTGCTCTTATGTTGGCATTTAGGCATCGGGGTTCGAGAGTGATAATAGGTCTAGGTGCTTGCTAACTTCTGAGTTTGTCTTTGTTGGATGGGTGTTTTTTCCCTTGGTTTCTGTTTCTTCTCTGGAAAAGATTCTTGCTGGAATAGTTAAGCATGGGATTTCCACTCAAGTTGGAGCCTGGAGATCTGGCACCCAGTGTGGCTTCTGGTCTAGCCAGGGGACCTCTGGGGTTCTGGGTACTGGTGTGGCCTCTGGTGCAGCATGGGGCTTCCACCAAGGGTGTGGTCAGGACAGGGTGATGAGAAGAGGAGGGGCTGTTGGGATTAGACTGGGTGGGTTCTGATGGAATGTTGGTGGTCCAAGAGAGGGGAGTTTACCTGGGGATCTGTTGCCATCATAGCCTGTGTACAACAGGGGGCTTCTGCCACAGGTATGGACTGGGAGAGGGTGCTTTGGGCTAGGGTATTTGGGTGGTGGTCACTAAGTGTACTTCTAAGTAGAGGATGAGAAACAGAGGAGAAGGCCCAGTGGAGATGGCAACAGATACCAGAAGCCAAGAAATGCCTGGATCCACTGGAAACTGGAAGATACACCAAAAGATGATTTTAAAAAAATTAGAGATTTTTAGAGATTATCCTTTACTTTTATATTTCTGGTTTATACAAATGTGAAAAGAAATCCTGTTTGTGAAAAACACTCAGCCTTTGAAATTTTGTTAGAAGAGCCTGGAAAAATAAAGAGAGGTGTGTTAACCCTCTCTTTGATTTTGATTTTGATTCACATTGTAGAGGGGAGTTAAGCCATGTATTTCTTGCATACTGTAGAGGGGAGTTAATCCATGCATTTCTTGCATGCTGTAGAGGGGAGTTAACCTCTGTTGCTCACTATGGCAATCTTCATAGGGAGCGTGGGGTGGAAAGGGAGGAAATTATGGAGTAAGATTTTAGCAGAAAATTCTTACAAATACAACTTCAAGAAGGATAAGGTCAGTGTTAATAATGTCACAGCATGCTGGTAGGATGAGAATTTAGCATGATTAATAAAAACTCAGAGACAGATATACAGATATTGGGGTTCAACCTGAAGACCAGAAAACAATGCAGCCAGCCCAGGTACTTACCTCTAACTCAGTCCAAAAATGGCGATCCTGCCTTCAGCAATCCTGAGAAGGAGACTGAGTCTGAAACCTGTCTCCTCTCATCTTATACTCCTCTCTAGTGCCGGGATTAAAGAGCTGCACCACTACTGCCCGGTTTCTGTGGCAAACTAGTGTGGCTACTGCGACTAAAGGTGTGTGTCACCACTGCCTGATCTATATGGCTGATCAGTGCAGCTGTTTTACTCCAATCTTCAGACAAGCTTTATTATTAAAATACAAATGAAATATCACTACATGAGAATGGTACTTCATCTCTTCTCTTCTTTCTCACACCCCCATCGAGTCATCAGAGAGACATCACACAAACTCCAACCATAACTTATGCTGATGAATAACTAAGATACTCCTCGAAACCATGACAGTCTTCAAAACCCAGGAGAGCTGGGAAAGCTGCAGAATCAACAGCAGTCAACAAGGGAGGACCCCAGGAAACCACAGGAAAAGCATGCCCTATGTAGGTTCCTGGAAAAGAAAAGAACAGTAGATAAAGCTAGACAAATCTGAGCAAACTAGGGTCTTAGTTACTAATGGGTCTGTGTTACTTTACTAATTACAACAAATACCTCAGTCATTAATGTGACAGGGAAACAGTACCAGGTGTGTGAGACATCTTTTGACTACTTCCTTAATTTAAGGATTAATATGCACTTCGTTTGTTTTAAAATACAATTGTGTGAAATATCAGGAAATTTCTCCTCCAGTATGTTGCCTTGATCTGCTGCTTTGTACAACAGAACTTCCTCTTAGCAGAGCGGGCAAGTAGGCACAAAGTCAATGGCGGGGACTTCAGAAGACAGGCTGGGTGTAGAAATATCAGTTTATTTTAGGAAGAAGAAAGCCTTATATACCTGCCATCTGCCTGGGGAAGAGAAAATGGCATCAGGGTCTCTCATGAAGGCAGGAGATTGGTTCAGGTTGTATTGTCTCATGGCATGTCAGCTGTTGTTGGCAGCTCCCTTGGCAGATTTAGATTGGCTAAATTTGGAGAAGTTACATACTGCATGCTCAGATAGCTGGTTTAGTTCCTGTTCAGGCCAGCAAGGGCCTGTTAGTCCCTAGGCCCTTTGTTCCTGGGCAAATATTCCCTCGCACCAGCGCTGTTGACATGGCTGCCTCTGAGTGATGAGATTGCGTTCCAACTGCTCACCAACATGCTCATCACTCATTTCTGTTTCTCTACACAGAATGCATAGTGTTTGTAACAGTATCTTTAGCAATAAAAGGAGGGACCTTTAGTTGTAAAACTATAAAATATGAAGGTTATTATTATAAAAGGTGTCACATTAAAACTAGCTTCAAGATACTACATCATATTTGACTAAATTTAGTATTTGAATTCCCCTCTAGCTAGCTCTCCCCAGCTTGAACATAAATACTCATTTTCACTGCACTTCAATACATTGGACAGTGTATGTAAACTGTTCATGTACATACAGAAATGAGAGTCATACAGTGAGTGGTAAAGCTAAAATCCCAGGTACCAGAATGCTGGTTCTCTTGGTGCTGTAGGAGCCTGACCATGTCCACTGTGTGCTAAAGGAGGCTGACCATGTCCATCTGTGCTATAGGAGACTGATCATGTTCTCTCTGTGCTATAGGAGGCTGACCATGTCCACTCTGTGCTGTAGGAGGCTGACCATGTCCACTCCGTGCTATAGGAGGCTGACCATGTCCACTCTGTGCTGTAGGAGGCTGACCATGTCCACCCTATGCTACAGGAGGCAAACCATGTCCATCTGTGCTGTAGGAGGCTAGCCATGTCCACTCTGTGCTATAGGAGGCTGACCATGTCCACTCTGTGTTGTAGAAGACTGACCATGTCCACTATGTACTGTAGGAGGCTAAGCATCCCTGTGCTGTAGGAGGCTAGCCATGTCCACTCTGTGCTGTAGAAGACTGACCATGTCCACTATGTGCTGTAGGAGGCTGACCATGTCCACTCTGTGCTGTAGGAGGCTGACCATGTCCACTCTGTGCTGTAGAAGACTGACCATGTCCTCCCTGTGCTACAGGAGGTCGACCAAGATGTAAAACTGACTTCCAGACAAACCACAGGACACTCATGGCACACTCATTTGAGCACCTGAAATAACAAATTTCGGACAGTCTGACACAGTTAGACCCCAATCACAGGAGACAGCACAGACAAGGTCATGACAAAACCACAGATGATTCTACACAGTTGTGAGATGACCACAAGTGGTATAAATATAGGGTAAATATTTCTAAATAAATGGAGGAAGATGAGTCAAATCCCTTTTCAGTAGCTCAGAAAAATTATATAGAAAGATGAAATAAAGATCAGATTCAGTTATCCACATCAAAATAATTATTGGTGTGTCTTTTATGAACTTTGTCCAGAGCACTCTGGTAGATGTGGACCAAAAACTTAATTACCATCTGTGTGCTCTAACTTATTACAGCTGCTGTTAATTCTTAATGCGGAGATAAGGAGGATGAGACTAGTTCATTTAAAATAGCCCATCTTTAACATCTTTAACAGTGTGGCAGATAATTATCTAGTATTTCAAAGTACTTTTTCAAAAACTGGATTCCTAAGAGCCTCCTCCACCCTTCCCCTCCTCCCTTCCCATCTCCCTCTCCTTTTTTTCCTTCCTTCCTTCCTTCCTTCCTTCCTTCCTTCCTTCCTTCCTTCCTTCCTTCCTTCCTTCCTTCCTTTTCTTCTTCCATGTGAGACACAGGTTCACTATGTAGCCCTAGGCTTACCTGATACTTACAATGTGGCCCAGGCTAGTGTCAAACAACCTCACAGAGATCTGCCTGCCTCTGCTTCCCAAATGTGGAGATTAAAGGCATGAACTTTTTCATGCTAAACATCTATTTTCATTTCAAAACCAAGAAAAAATAGAGGAAGAAAAGCTGAATATTGCTGAATTATAAATTAGTGAAAATACTTGGGCCTGAAAGTGTGGTAAAAGCAGAAGCCTTTGGCAATTAGCTAACAACTAAAATTGTGCCTGAAGGGCAAGAACATATTAACCAAGTCAAATGTGATAATATTAACTCCACACGAATATGGAGCATGTGACTCCACTGTATGGAATTAACTAAACTAACAATGTTTAGAATAAAGAATACTTGTTCCATGATGAGGCTTTGGCTCAAGAAATATACATTCCTACCTCCTACAATAAGCAAAAAAAAAGAGAAAGAAAGAAAGAAAGAAAGAAAGAAAGAAAGAAAAAAAGAAAGAAAGAGAAAGAAAAGAAGGAAGAAAGAAAGAAAGAATAAAGCATAACTTCTCTAGTTGATTCAGATTCAGGGAAAGTAACAAAATGGAAAATAAATTAAAGTCCAAAAGCTTCACTTTTAACCAGTAGGAAACATTTTCTTTTTAAGTCAGATGCTCTTAGTAAAAATCCTAACAGAAAATAATTATTAAGTACATTAAAATTCATAGGGTTGATTTTAATTCATCAAAAACTTGCTTTTATCCCCTTTCTCAAATAGCTTCTGTGGAGAAGAGCTGAGTAGACTTAAAAGGTAAAATGGAAGAGAAAGAACCTGGGAGCTGACAGTGAGTTAAAAGGTAAGAGAAGGGGAAACAGCAATCAATGACCTGTATGAGAACCTGGGACCTGAACTACACTTACGGGTTTACAGAGACCCAGGGCACATCCTTTCCCACACACCAGACAAACCTTCTACCCTCCATGCAAGCTTGCCTCTCCATAGGTGCTCACATAGCAGCTTTTTAATCTCCTATTCTCCAGATTCTCAGTGGCTGAGGTAATACTAGACTTAAGTCACATTAGGATGAGGGGCGACCATGACACACACATCCTCTTATTCTCTACACCATGTGTGTTAGAATCACTGGGGCTGACTATAATGCACACAGCTTCTTGAGTCCATTCCTCATGTCCTGTTTCTGATGGCAGAAACTTAGGCTCCTCCAAGGTAAACCTGAGCACCCTAGAGAAAGTCTGTTCCGGACCAAGATGGTTAATTATAGTGTAAGATATAGAGTTACTGAGGCTGGAGACACGGCTCAGTAGTTAAGAGTACTTGCTTCTCTAGAAGAGGATCTGCACTCAGTTCTCAGCTTCCATGTTGCAGCTCTCAACCATCTGTAACTCCCAATTCAGCAGGATATGATGCCCTCTTCAGGCCTCCACAGGAACCACATGCACATGATCGCAAAACATTCATACGCATAAACTAAAAATAAATAAATCTTCTTTAGGAGATATGCAATTATTGAATGTAAAACATGGAATGAGGCATAATGAGATGACACCTGAATTTGTTTACTTACAAGATTAAATAAAAACATGTCTAAAACCTGTATCATAATATAAATAAAGCACTTAGCAGTATTGGATCAATTTCAAGTGGATGTTAGGAGAGTTGAAAATAGTTTGTTTGCAAATTATTCTCTCTCTCCTTTCAAAACAACTATAACTGGTACTGAATTTGAGAGAAAAATATGAAACACTGTGCTCGCAATATCTAGGCAATTGTTGTGCTTGTATTCTCAGCCCAAGTCACTTTCTAAGCTTTTTTCTTTAATGATGATAATTCCCTGGATAAAAGTAAAGAGGATAAAGGGAACAGATATAAAGAAACGAGGAAGCCCCTTGCATGCAGGGATCATCAAATACTCATAAGACAGAGAAGTCAATACTCCTATTGCTCAACACATCTCCTGATCTGTTTACACAAAATTAGTAATGCCATAAGTAAATCTGAATGAAGTGTTACCGATCTATAACTACAAAATGAAATCTTGATTACTTGATTTAATACAGTTCAAAAACATAATTCATAATCTAACATAAACCAGGATGAACATAAACTTGGGTGGTTTATGCCTTCTTAATTTAACACTATAAAAACCACACATCTCTGAATATGTCAGTAGAGGGTAATTAAACATTTACTTCCTCTGAGTTTGAATGTAGCTGATTCCACAAGAGGAAAACAATGGAGAGACCTCCACTTACTCTGAAAGTTACACTCTTCCAAAGCCAAAATCTAATTGAAAACCTTGTAATCAAAGAATTAAAAATTTATAAGTCAAGTGCCTACTTGATCCAAAGAATGATGTAAAAAGGACAATGTGGATATGGAAAACCCAAATCCTCCATCTTATCCCAAGCTCACTTTCTTTCTTCAGAATTAATCGTCCCACAGTTACACTTGGGTTTCCAAGCTCTTGGTTAGCTGGTGGTGTTCAGTCTCCATATATGAAGTGGTAAATTTGCATATCTACATAGGAAAGAACCTGGAGATGTCAGTAATCCTCTTAACAGAATCTTTCTGCTTAGGATCACTTAAGAGCAGGAGTTTTGACGGGTCATTTGAGACCCACAGAACCTCTGCCTTCGCAGCCTCCCAGGAGCAGCTGTTTGTCATTTAGCTGAATGAACAGTCTGTAAAACAGAGGGAGCTGCCACTGGGTGGCAGCAGAAATTTGATAAATACACTACATGAGTATAATTTTTACTGCCTCAGTCTTTGTTTAGCACATTAAATGACAGCCTTATTACCATCAAAGTATTCTTTGATAGATAATGGTCATAGAATTTATTGCTATGATGCAAATTGTTTTGAGAAAAACAAGCATTAGAAACAATAAACTATACAACTCAACCTTCTGTGAATACAGTATAAATATTAATACTACTTAGGATGACTGCAGAGTTGAACAAACATTAATTCCTAGCTTTTAAATATTTCTATTACTTTATATTCTGTTCAGAAAATTCATGCATATTTAGAGAATAAATACTGGAGAGTTCAGAGAGAACAAAGTAAAATTATTTAAGATATATAAACTTAGTTTTAAATATCAATAATCACTTTCTTCATTAGATATTGTCAAGTTCACTATGTAATTATTGAGGTTAGTCTTACATAATTTGCTTTTGCCATTTAATATATTACAAATTATATCCTCATGCAGCTAAATAAATTTAAATAACTAATTCCCTTTTGCTAAATATTTGCCAATTTTTCAAATATTGACTTACAGAAAAATGTTGATTTTGAAGGGCAGGTAGCCGGTGGTGTTTAGTGCTTCAGTAATAAGTGGTAGATTTATATGTCTAGGTTAGAGTGATTTTGAACCTGTATCTTTCTGGTGGCCACATTCTGCTTAGAATCACAAAGAGTGGCCCTATGTCACACCCTGTGGTCTAGGATTCTGAATCTTAATAAGCTGCCTGGGCTATTGCAATGCAATGAAGTTTCAAAGCCAATATTATGCTGAATAATTTTATGTAGTTAGAGGAACCCAGCATTCATAATAAGAAGGAATGCATGAATGTAGGAAAATGTGTACATTCACGTTATCTCAGCTTATTTTATTCAGTGATGATGTGTCTTGAAGCCAGTGTTATGTCAAAGGGATGCTAGCATTTATGAATAATTCATTTCTAAATTTTGAAATTGATGTTTTAACTTAGCATTTTATATACACTTTCATATTATTGTTCCTTTTCTCCAGTCCCCTCCCACTCCCCTTCCAACTGGTTGGTCCACTTCCTTGCCCTAATACCCTCCTTCTGCTTTCAAGCCACAGACATTCTACTTTGTTCTTTATTTTCTGATAATTTCACCTTAAAATCCTTCCCCTTCTCATGATACTCTTCCTAGTTCCATGAACCCTTGGAATCTTATCCATATATATGTGTGGGGTCATTTAATATTTATATTAAATTTTAGTTTAATATATACTAAAATACTATCATATTGACATAGTAAGATTTTAATATGTACTAATATATTGTATATATTACTACTTATTAATTTTACATTAATTGTGTCAAATAAATCATTAATATATATTAAAGTTTTTGATTTGCATTTATGTATGAATGAATAGATGAGGGATGTAGTTTTCCGACTCTTAATGATTTTGATTAATATGATGCTCTTGAGTTCTAAGTTCCCTCAACATAACATGGTTTCATTTTATTTGACAACTAAGCAAAATTCACTGTGTATGTGTGTCATATTTTTCTTTTCTTTTAAAAGATTCATTTGTTTTATTATATGCACGTGTGTATATGTGTACCACAATGTGTAGATGGCCTCTTTATACATGCAAGTGCTTCCTGAGTCAGAAAAGGGCATCAGATCTTTGGAACTGAGGCAAAATTCAGTACATTACTTTTGGTAATTGAGCCATTTTCACAATATTGATAATGTAAAGCCTCGAGAATGAACATTATCTCCACTGTCTGTCACCTCTTCAATTTCCTTAGTGTCTTAAAATTTGTAGAGTTCCTTTACTGACTCAGTTACATTTATTTCAAAATATTTTATTTTTTGAAACTTTTATAAGCAGATTTTTTTTCTTATTTCTTTCCTTATTTTGTAGGCACATGCCATTTGTACACAGGAAAGCTACTGAATCCTGTGTGCTGATGATTATGCTGAAATTACAGACCTAAGAGTTTCCTGGTAGAATCTTTGGGTTCTATTATGTATGGGATCATGTCATGTTCATACATGGATGAAATGATTTCTCCTTTTTACATTTGGAATCCCTCATATTTCCTTCTTTTGTTTTATTGCTTTGCACACAATTTAAAGCACTATACTGAATAAAAGTGGTGGTCGAAGGTACACTTGAGCCTTTAAAGCTAGTTTAAAAGCAAGGGTTCTCATTTTTCTCATTTATTAGTTTGTTGGCTATAAAAGTCTTAATTTTTTCTGGACTTTAATCAAAAGAGCATATAAAACTTTGTCAAATATAGGTTTTGCACCTACTGAGATGACCATATGATTTCTGTCCTAAATTCTAACAATGTGTTGTATTACATTTATTTCTTACTGTATGTTGAAACTACCTCTCATGCTTGGATGAAAACAACTTATTAATAAGGTTTCTGTGACCTCAGAAAAGCATTTGAAAGTATTTTGTTGAGAAATTTTGCATCTCAACATATTGGTCTGTAGTTTTATGATTTTACTGATTTTCTTCCAGTTTGTATGTCAGAATAACACTGTTTCCTTCTAAATTCTTCCTGGATTTGGATGCCTACTATAATTTTTCTACTATAATTTTAATGACTAGATTTTCTATGCTGTTAGGGTTTTTTTTATAAGATTTGATCTTTGAAGTACCCCAAAGTTGTTGTAAGTTTGGAGCATGTTTGATGATATTTGTTTTTTTTTCTTTATACACATGAAAATATCATTATGGGCCTTATTCTCTAATCTGGATTTTATTCTTCTGATTGAACTTGTCTGTTGATGATGATTGCTACTGTGGTTTTGATTTATTTGATTGACTCTCATTTCAGCATTTCTGTTTGGTTCTTTTTGAATTTCCTTATTGAACTTTTCCTTCACATTTTAATGTTTCTGTTCCAAATCACTGAAATCATCCACTTTGGCAACTTCCTCTATTAGATACTAAATTGATTTCCTTCCTTCCTCCACCTGCTCTTCTGAGTACCCTACGTGGTCACTGATCCTTTAAAGGTAGTCTCTTCAATCTTCATCTGCTTTCAGTTCTTTAGGGTCTTCCGTTTCTAGAGTTGAGGGACCTTGAGACTGTGGAGTTTTGCACTGGTTTGTCTCACACTATTTGTGTTTCTTTGCTGCATCTTGTGCATCTGCTGGGAAAGATTTGTCCTTCAGTTTTGATCTCTTCCTCTCCACCACTCTTTTTGTTTTGTTTTCTGTAGCTCCTCAATATGAGTGAATTTTTACATAGACTTATTATATTTTCCATTGACATTTAAGGGAGATGTCAACTGAAAAAAACAGGTACATTTGGTGATTTGATTGCAATCTTAACATTAATTTACAGTAGAGGATACTTATACAGTCCATTTATATAAATATTTTCAGGTAAATTTTAGATACAGAAACAATATGGTCCCAATTGGGGTAATGCAGTTCATAATTTTTTTACAGCTAAAGGTATCTGGTGCAGGAGGTCCTTCTATATATATGTTGCTTTTAATAGTTGATGAAAAAGCTGTTTTGACCAATGGCTTAGCAGAATAGAGCAAAGCAGGAATTTCAAGCAGATAGAAGGCAAAAGAAGGAGGAGTCAGGGAGACACCACATAGCCATTGCCAAAGGAGACAGATGGAGAACATTGCCAGTAGGCCAGAACCACCTGGTGATATACAGGTTAGTAGAGATGGGTTGAATTATATGTAAGAGCTATCTAGAAATATGCTTAAGCTATTGGCCAAACAGTATTACAATTAATACAGATTTCTATATGATTGTTTCAGGTCTGAGTGGCCAGGAACTATTGACTGAGGTTTCTGTCCTGCCCAGTTCCTGCAGTCATTAAGTCCCAAAGAAATCACACAGAGGTCTACATTAATGATAAACTGACTGGCCCATTAGCTCAGGCTCCTTATTAACTCTTATAACTTACATTAGCCCATTATTCTTATCTGTGTTAGCTACGTGGCTCAGTACCTTGTACAGTGGTGTAGTCACATCTTGCTTCTTCTGTGTCTGGACAGGACTGAAGAAGGAGCTTCCCTCTTCCCAGAATTCTCCTGTTCTCATTGGCCCGCCTCTACTTCCTGTCTGGTTGTCCCACCTATAATAAAAAAAAAAGAACATAGTCCATTTTTTGATAATGTGGGCACAGTTTTCCAGGATACTTATGGCTGGTTGGGGGTGCTGATAATCTTATGTGGACCTAAAGAAAATTTAGAATTATGATCAAGTCCTGACTAGAGTACACTGTGAGTCTTGATCATCTGAGGCAGCAGTCTTGAATCTGTTCTGGATGTAGAACTCAGACATCTGGGCCATCTGTTCCTACTGGAGATTTCTCAGGTGGTCTTCCTTGATCAAACCTGATTTTTCTTAACTCAGAATGAGTCCACAGTCTCTCATTTTCTGTGGAAACAAAAGCAAGATCTCTTCTCCAAAGTAACATACCTTTTGGCTTCAATTTTGAAGTCAAGGTATTTTCAAAATATCTATCTTGGATTAATTCAGCAGCATTTATAAGCAAATATCTTTTAGCAGCTGTTTCTCCTGCCTCAGCATTCAAACTATTCAAAGAGAGCATAATAACATACAGTATCAAGATTCTCTGTGTATTTTTCATCTTTATATGGCTTTATTTTAACCTCTATTTCTTTTATTTTTACTTTTACTTTTTGAGAGAGGTTCTCTGTATATTTTTGGCTGTACTGAAACTCCATCTGTAGACCAGGCTGTCTTTGAACTCACAGAGATCCACCTGCATCTGCCTGCCAAGTTCTGGGATTAAAGGTGTGTGCTACCACACCTTGAATTCACAGATGTCCATCTACCTCTGTCTCCCAAGTGTTGGGATTAAACACACCCAACTACTCTCTTTTTTATTTTAAGGACTTTAACATTTTATTTACTCTCCCAAGCTTACATATATTTTTAACACACTGTAAATCATTTAGAGGTTTACTTCATCTTTGAATCTCTCTTTACTGACCACGAGTCCTTAATTTGCTACGAAATATGGGTAGGATTGAAGCCATGGCTTTGACAGCAGAATCCAGCCCATTTCTTAGCTTTCTGAGACTCTAGCCTCATGGCAGAGGTACCAGCTTGAGCCATGTTCATTGCCACAACTCTATGGTGTCTCCAGGTCCCTGCCAGCAAGCAGGCTGCAGCAGTCTGCTCACAAAACATAGTCTAATGCTCTGTAGCTGGGCCTCCTGCCTGAAAGAGTCAGAGTTTGAGCTGGCAGGATGGCCCAGAAAGCCGGCATTTTAAAACAACTCAGCATTTTTCCTGCTATGTCTGAAAACCAAAAAGCATGCAGTCAGCTTTTCAGCAACACTGTTTCAGTGTTTTGTGGCAAGACCTCTTAAAAGAGCTGCAAGGTATTACAGCTAAAGTTGAGTCAGGAAGCCTCTCTTAAATGAGAGCATCTGCCTCTAGCAAGCAGAGCCCTCCTGAGAAAATGCTGCTATCAATAAGCTGTGCTTAACTCTATGCTTTTATGTCTAAAATTACTTCCCAAACTCTGTCAGGCTTTATGTAGATGTGGTTGTTCAGACGTTGGGACCATTAGTTGTTGGGGTTTCTGTCCTGCCTGGTTCCTGCAATCATTAAGTCCTAAAGAAAGCACACAGAGGTCAACATTAATGATAAACTGATTGGCCTATTAGCTCAGGCTTCTTATTAACTCTTATAATTTCCATTAGCCCATTATTCTTACCTGTGTTAGCCACATGGCTCAGTACCTTTTCCAGTGGCGTAGTCACATCTTGCTTCTTCTGTGTCTGGACAGGACTGCAGAAGGAGCTTCTCTCTTCCCAGAATTCTCCTGTTCTCATTGACCTGCCTCTATTTCCTGTCTGGTAATCCCACTTATACTTCCTGCCTGGCTACTGGCCAATCAGCGTTTATTTAAAACATAATTGACAGAATATAGACTACTGTTCCACACCAAGGAACAAACAAGCAGCCATTGCTAATAGAATGGTGCTCAAACATTCTACAGGATATAGTACAGAAGAAAGTGACTGACAAACTGCCAATGTAGGTGAAACTGTCTTTAAATTTCCAGGTTCATGGAAAAGTCTGCCAGATTTTATGGGCCTGTAGGCTGAAGGTGGATGCCCCAATGGTACAAAGGAACTCTGGGTGACTGTCCAGGCAGCAAGATGTCTCTGTCAATTCTAGAGTTTTGGAAGTTGCTTACAATGTACTTCCTGTTAACTTAGGTAATATTATATTCTTTTGGAGCCTTTGATAGGGTTGAAGAATAGACAGTTAGAATTTTTCTTAGTTGTGATAAAAGAAAGAGTAGATACAAATATTATAACTGTAATTATTGATTGATACCTGTTTTGTTATATGTCATTTTACTACAGTACAGTTAAAACATTCCTTTTTATTTAGACAGACAGAAAAGGGGAGATGATGTGAGATTCCCCTCTGTGTGCTGTGAAGGTTTTATTATCACTGGTTAATAAAGAAGCTGCTTTGGCCCGTATAGAGTTAGGCAGGGAAAACTAAACTGAATGCTAGGAGAAAGAAGGCAGAGTCAGGGAGATACCATGTAGCCTCCACAGGAGAAAGATATGCCAAAACCTTGCTGGTAAACCATGAGCCTTGTGGTAAAATGTAAAAAAAAAAAAAATGGTTAACTTAAGATATAAGAGCTAGCTAGCAATATGCTTAAGTGAATGGCTAAGCAGTGTTTTAACTAACACAGTTTTGTGTAATTATTTTGGGTCTGAGCTTCTGGGAATGAACAGCCTCTACCTACAGGTATCAATATTAAAGTGATAGAAATATTAAAGGGGAGTGGAAAAGGACAAAGGCTAGTATAAAGTAAGAAATAGGTAAACATGCAAGTTAAACTTAGAGATGTGAGAAAAAGATAAGAAATGACATAGAGTAGATATAGAAAAACAGAAGGTAGCCCTAAAAACCTAAGCATTTGAGAAACAAAATGTACATGAGACAATAAAAGAGGTACAAAAATTAGATAAAATTGAAAATAATAAAATGAAATGATAAAAATGGGTCACACGATGAAGTAGATTACATTGCCAACTCAGTAAACATATTCTCCTCATGAGATGGCATATCTATCCCTTTTGATTGTCTTCCCTTTAAGGTCCCACAGGTGGCATAGGGGTGCTGCTAATCTCAGTGCTTCAAATAACCTAAACTGGTGTGGCTTTTAAGATACTGGTAGTTTTTATGCCAGAATCCACTTTCTGTTGGAATTTCCTAGTCTGAGGCCCCTGAGTGTCAGTTACAAATTTGTCTCTGATGGTTAAGCCTCTTTACTTTCCATGTACAACCTTGACAGAGATTCTGGGGAAATAGGAAATGCCCATGTATCTCTGCTTACTTTTGTCACTTGGAGGTTTCTTCCACAGCAATCATGACCCTCAGGAGACTGTACCAAGTTCTGTAATGCACTCACAGGATTGTATGGGCTTCTGTGCTACACACCTGCCTCTTTCTCCACAGTCTACTATGCCACAGCTGTATCTCCACATATACTGTACTCAGCCCCAGTTTGTCTGTCCTATCCTGGTATAACCTGTTTTCTGGATATGAGATCATCCCTTGGCAGGTATGCTCTGTCACTGACACTGATGGAGCACAATATAGCTAGACATGGGATTCACTGCTTGTATATAGAGAAAATTCCAGTAAGGATTATTAGAGCTTTTTTTTTAGCTCTTTCTTTTAAATGAATAGGATTTAAAGCACCTATCTTTTAACCAGTCACACTGAAGTGGCTTCAAATCTGCCATCTTACCTGTAAGTCTTCATTTCTGATACTCCTCTGTCACATACTAGAGATGATTTCTTGTAAGAATTAAAACTTAAGTATCATGCTAGACAGTTTACATGTATTGTCTGTTTCATGGGAGCATTTGGAAGTTACCCTGCCACCATCTCCAGAGACAAGCTCCAAAGTCACACAGAATGTTGCATATATTGAAGTTTGCATTCAGAGGACTTGTTCTGGCTCTATGGTCTGCCAGGCTCTAAGCAGAAACCTAAAAGTCTAAAAAGACAGAAGAGTATCTTCCTCGCTCAACACAAGGAGTGTTTCAGAGCAGACCCTGGTACACACCACAGTATGTGCTGCTGGGAACTCAAATTGTTCTTTAGACTTTAAGCTGTTGCATTTGAGATTGTTGACCACAGTGGTACACATGTCATTCAATAATTTGGGGGGGGGGATGTAATAAAATGTTCCACCAAACAAAACATATGCCCTTTCTCAAGTTTCTTAAAATTTGCAGGTACTTACAACTAGAAGGGGTTGCTGCATGTTAGAGACTAAATCTGGAGCAGTTGGCACCTGTGTTCATTTACAAAGAACTTCTTAGATCACAAAGGTCATGACCTGTGAGAAAGTGAGTCCTTCCCACTTACTGTATTTATCTCTTTCTTCATCAGGAGATACCACTTTTATTAGTCTCAGAGGTAGATTTAGACTCAGAAAGGCTGGAGATAATGTGACACATAGGACCTTTCAATATCTTACCTGAAGGATAAGAAGTGCCACTATTTATTAGAAGTCTTATGATATATATATGTACATATGTTAAACATATGTATGCATATTATATATATCAAAGAGTCGATTTTAATCATTCGGGGGAAAGTATACTTTTTTTTTCTCAAGATAGGCCTTTGAAAATAGTTGGTCACTATTTTATTGTACATAAGATCATCCTCCTCTTACAGATTTTGGGAAATAAAAATAAAGTTATGGGGCTGGAGAGATGGTTCAGGTTTCAAGCACAGATTGTTTTTCTAGAGGTCTTGGGTTCCCTCCATCCCAGCATTCATGTGGAGGGCTCACAACCATCTGTAATTCTAGTTCAGGAGGATCAGATGTTCTTTTCTGGTCTCCACAGTCACTGCCCACACACATGGTATATTTATATGCATGCAGGCAAACACTCATACACATAAGACAAAATTAAAGAAATCCTAAACCTTGTAAATTATCTAATATTGGTTGACTCTGCACTGTCTGCCACTGGCTCATGAGTTGAAAGCTAATTGTTCAGCGTAAGAAGTGAGTTTGAAGGCTGGTGATTCTTTCAGAGGTAGGTACTGGCTTGAAGAAATGGGTTCTTAGGGTGGATGTTTAAAAGTTATACCTGATTCTATTTCTGCTATTGTCTTTCTTTCCTTGCCTCCAGCTGCTTTAGCTAGCATTTCTCTTGCTGTGAAGAGACACCATGACCAAGCCAACTCTTATAAAGGACAACATTTAACTGGAGACAATTTGTAGTCCAGAGTTTAGTCCATTATCATCATGGCAGGACATGGTGGTATGCAGACAGGCATGGTGCTGGAGAAGGAGCTGAAGGTTCTACATCTTGGTCCACAGGCAACAAGAAGTTAACTGTCTGTATCCCACACTGGGAATAGATTGAGCATAGGAGACCACAAAGCCCACTCCCAGAGTGACAAACTTTCTCCAACGAGGCCACACCTACTCCACCAAGGTCACACCTCCTAATATTGCCACCCTCTGTGAGCTTAGAAAGCCGATTACATTCAAACTACCACAAAAACTGTGTGTAGAACAGTTGCCACATACTGCTGCTGTCCTAGACCAAACTCCCATGCCTGCCTTGCTTTGTGTAACTGAAATCCCTCTAAAATATTGAGCCACATGAACCTTCACACCTTTAAAGACTAGGCATTTTTCACAATGAGAAAAAATATCTAATACGTTTATGACAAACAGCATACCGAGATATAGAACATTTCCTTTGCTTTTGCTTCTGTTCAGCATATGTCATCATTGCTATCTGTTGAATACATTTCTGTACCTTTAGGCTATAAGTAACCATGGTGATTTAAATAAGAAATGTCTCCCCTAGGTTCAGATATTTGAACACTTGATCCTCAGTTGGTGGCACTGTTTGGGGTTTAGGATGTGTTACCTTACTACAGAAGGGGAGCATTAATATTTCATAGCTTCACGTTAATTCCAGTTCACTCCTAAGAAGACTAGGTACATTGGCACCATGACTTAGAGAGACTCTCCTCTTGTCCAAGCTCCCCATCAGGGTTAGAGCCACTGACCCTGTTCTTTACCTCTAGTTTCACTTGAAAGGTAGCCTCACCTTCTGACTCATCAATTGCTCGATGTCCATCCACCAATGGAAAGTTGGGTAAGTCAACCCCTCAGTTGGTATAAATGCTTCCCAGAACCTGAGGAAGTCCTGAACTCTCTTAGTATTCTTAGAGGCAGAGGTACCCCAGCATAGGTCTTTAAGGTTATGGCTAGTCCTCTTCACAGATCCTGCTCCTGATCCTTTCCTGTATGTAATATCTTGAGGACCAAGAATAGGTTTGAACTCTTAGACCTTTAGTCAAGATTCCACAATTTCCCTTTTATAATTATTTTAATAATGCCTGTGTTTCTGCCATAGGACAGAAAACTGTGCCTGTCTTTGGTTGTCTTTTTCAACCTTCCAAACTTACCCATCATTAGTACACACATTTCACCATGTGTGCCTTGTTTTAGATTGACTGGAGGCAAAAAAAAAATCTTATGTCTCTGATGAGAAGCCTCTGTTTATAAAGAGTTAAGGGAGAGTGTGCAGTTTGATGCCATGTACATCTGAGCCAACTTTCCATGAAGAACTCACAAGTAGCTTGATAATCTTAGGCAAACAGATAAAATGCCCAGCAATATACATGCTCCTATGGCTACAATACATTCTAATAAAGGAGTAAAAGTTACCAAGAAGGAATGGCCTTTTAAAATTTGTCCAGAATGTCTTCAGAAATTTTAGCTGCACCAACATCCAAATTTGCCTTATTAAATGCATCAAATCTAAGGACTCCTTAACATCATGCCACATTCCTTTCAGATGAGCTTTAACCTTTTGCCAACCAGTAATATTTTCATAGTGAACAAGAGAGGTTACAAATATTAACAGCCCAATACCATAATTCTAATATGAATATTAGTGATGGACACATAATTGGTTAAATTATAATTCTTATAACTTTGATAAAATCAAAGAAATAAGAAATTGTTTTTGTGGTGGGTGAGGTATGAGTAACTCCATAATTCTGAACCTTTTCTTTTTCCTTTCCTAAAGTACAATACATTGCTGCTACCAACTTCCAAAGATATGTTTGAACTGTTCCAGTCCCCAAGTACCAAGCACCAGCAACAAAACCTTTATTCCATTCTTTCTCTTATACTGAAGAGGAGCTTTAGTCACACATCACGTCCATAATAGTGTTTGTTTGCTCCAATGAGTCACTTTCTCACAGAGGGGAAATTTTTGAGGTCCCTGTTCTCCAGGTCTTCTATTTCAACAGAAGATAAACACTGTACTAGCAAATATGACCTCTACATCCCAAAATACAGTGTAGATACACAACAAAACATTTAGTCAGCATTCCTTGATCAGATCTAGAGTAAGTAACACTCACAGAGGCCTGGAGAGTCTGTGTAGCAGGTCCACCAAGAAACCAGGAATCATTAACCATCAATATAATATCCTTCTCTTCCCAGACTAGAGGATACAATATTGGATGGTCAGGAACATAGGTTCAAAAGTCTCACTCCAACTCCTCTGGGATGGAGGGGCATTAACAGCCACAATATCATCAGGGCTGGCATTATTCTTTTCAACACACTGTACCAAATGCTCAGGAAGACATCAAGCTTCATTTTCTTTCTGTGAAAAAACACAAACATGCTCTTGACCCCTTATCAAAACAGGTTTGGGATCCTTCCATAATTCAGTGAATAGATCCTTCTATTTTACCTGAATGAAAGTCACACTAATGCCATCAAGCCAAAATCTATCCACAGCAGATTGTTCACAGGCAAACACATTCAAGAAATTTAAAATATCGAGGGTATAATTTAATGCAATAAGTGGTAACTGAGGGTATAACTCCCGCTTTTTTATCTTTTGAAGGTGTGTCTTGAAGGTGCCATGGGCATGCTCCACAATTCCTTGTCCTTTAGAATTATAATTGAGCAAAAGCAATTGCCCTAAAATCCTCATTTTGAAATAACCAATCAACTTGTTGTTTAGTATAAGGAATATTGATCACACTTGGTTCTCTACCAAAATATCACCTAGATTTATCTGGCTTTTCTGTTCTAAAAAGCTAATGCTTCACAATAAGGGTTCAATACTTTGGCCAGCAAAACAGGGAGATGCAACCACAAAAATGGTCCATTCTGCCATAATACAGCTGTTGGAAAATGTTTTTTAGAAAGCACATAGGTTTCCCATGGTTTTGCATCATCAACATAGCATACTTGCTGAAGTTGAATGGCTTGCTCCACCTGAGCTAGCACTTGTCTAACAGTATCTGTACGATGCCTAGGGGAACAAGCATCACTACTCTACTTAAGTGTCTCACTGAGGGGCTCAAGATCTCTTGTAAACAACTTCAAACAGAGCTATAGCCATTGAATATCCCCCAATAATTTCTGAAAATCATTCAAATTTGTAAATTCTCATTCCTGATTTCTAATTTCTGAGGCTTAATTTCTTTATGATACAAAATAGGTCCCAGATACTGGAAAGGCAGCTGTCTTTGCACTTCCTCTGGGGCAATAACTAACCCTGCATGGACAAGGCTCTGCTGAAGCTGTCTTTGTTGGAAGAAAGCATTTTTAGCTGATTTTCCTGTAGATGCATAGCTGGGACCTTCTGGCTTTCATGGTTTCCATAGAGAAGTCAGGTGTAATTCTGATAGGTTTACCTTTATACGTTACTTGGCCTTTTTCCTTTGCAGCTCTTAGTATTCTTTCTTTATTCTGTATGTTTTGTGTTTTGATTATTATATGGTGAGGGGATTTCCTTTTTTTATTTGGTGTTCTGTATGCTTCTTGTACCCTCATAGGCATATCCATCTTTAGGTTGGGAAAGTTTTCTTCTATAATTTTGTTGAATATATTTTCTGGGCCTTTGAGCTGTGCTTCTTCTCCTTCTTCTACCCCTATTATTCGTAGGTTTGGTCTTTTTATGGTGTCCCAGATTTCCTGGGTGTTTTGTGTTAAGAATTTGTTGGATTTGTTGTTTTCTTTGATCAATGAGTTTATT
>PVIU01013795.1:15886-54587 GCA_004026605.1 Ondatra zibethicus | reverse complement strand
CACACACACACACACACACACACACACACACACACACACACACACACACACACACACACATATATACATACACAGGCATTCTCTGCAGGAGATGTGATTAACAGATACACAGGAGCAAGCCGTGATTTATATCCTGGTCACCTAATTACTCCCAGCCGTGGAGGAGGGAACTGTGGGGCTTGGAGCCTGATATTCCCCAATCCCAACGGGGCCCAGAGGTGGGGACTCAGGCGCCAGGCTGCTCCACCCCCATCCTCCTTAGAGGCCCCAGATTCCAAGCAGCCTGGAGGGATGGGAGGCAGCCAGGGGTCCTGGGCTTGCAAACTTGCAAAGGGGACTTTCTGGGAGCAACCCAGAGGTGAGACCATCTCAGTATTCCCTGCCTCTGATGATAATGAACGAGCTGGATTCACAGGGCCAAGGCCACTCTATCTCTAAACTAAGGGAGCTATCTTAGTGGCAGGCCCCATTAGGTCACTTCCCGCTGTCCTCAAGGCAGGGATTCTGAGGCGGGGCCTGGCTGTGTGGGTGCTACCGTCCTCTTTGACTTCATGGTATACTCCATCCCAGGCCTAAGTCGGCTCCTACCTCTGGCCTTTTGCACTCTCTTTCCCCAATGTCTAGAATGCGGTTCTCGCTCTTCCCAGAGCTGTTGCCACCCTGCTCCTTCAGGTCACCAAGGCGCTTGTTACCACTATGGACTGTTGTGGCCTCTTGGCTCTGTTGTTCTTTCAGGCGGTCCTCTGTGACCACAAGTGTCCAGTGTGCCTGTGTCTACACTGTGTGTCCCACTGGGTAGCCCCTGCTTTTGTCTGCATGCAGTGTGAGGAGCACGCTCAGGGGACATTTGTTCAAATGGATAGACAGATGGACATTGGGCAAATGAGCAGTGGCATCAGATGGGTGGAAAGGGGGACGCTGTTGCTTCTGGTGAAGCCTAACTCACAGAAGGGAGCTGGGGATGGGATGAGCTGAGGCCCGAGGCCTGTCTTGGTTGGCTCCTATGGCTTCTCTCTGCCTCCGTCTCTCCCCACCTTGACTCAGGTTCCTCTACCCTGAACTAATAATACATTGTCCCCAAGCCACCTACCAAGGACCTGCATGTACTGGGGTTCAGGAGTCTCTAGCTGGTGGCCTCAGAGCCCTGCACACCCCTCTCCTGGTCTGTCTTGATCTTAGAGGGGGCTCAGACCTGCTGGGATTGATCCATAATCTCTGATGGAGAGAGACATGCAGACAAGTGGCCTGCCGGCTTCTCCAGGGGAGCCTCCTTTCTCACTGTAGGGTTGAGGGTGAGCATTGTGTCAGGGGCCTCTTGTGGAGCCCTGCACCTCTCCCTAGCTGAGGTGTAGGGGGAGCTCTTAGCCATGGCCTTCACCTCCTAAGGATGCAAGGCAGGAAGGCAGGACTCTGAGCCCTGTCCTGCTGCTGCTGACCCTCCCTCCTCTTCCTCCTCCATCTCTCCACCTCCGTCCATCTCCCCTCCCATTTCCTATCTTCCTCCATCTCTTGACCCCATCTCCCTCATTTCTCCCATCTGCCTATATTATCCCTATGTATCCCCAGCTCCCCCATCTCTCTCTGTCTCCCTCCCCTCTCTGTCTCCTCCATCTTTAATGTTCTCGTCTAGAGAGACAAGACACAAGTGTCTCTGGATCACTTGTAGCCTCACTGGCTGTCTCTCTCTGTTTCTCTCTCTTCTTCCCTCCCTCCCGCTTCTCTCTCACGCTTCCGCCTCCCTTTCCAAGCAGCTGTTCCTAATAGACTGTTAATGACCGTACAGTGGGTGGAAGGCAGTGTCCTGGGGGAGCCGCCATGATCTGTGTAATTGGCCTCAAAGGAGACAGAAGTGTCTAATATTTACACACCCGCATTAGTCCTTTGGGAACCTTGTCTTGGCTGGAACCATGCAGGGAATGCGCCAGCACTGTGTCATATCACCCCTGTCCCTCGCTCAGAAGGGCTTTAGTTAGGAACCCGCTTTTCTCTTTGGGTGCAGAGTCAGTCAGGAGTGGTTTGAGGTTAGAGACCTCAGGGGTACTGGCAGGGGCGCTCAAGGAGAGAGGCAGAAGCCAGCTCCTTGAGGTCTCTGGGGATCTGGATGCAGCCGTGCCTGAAGCCTTTCTGTCCGTGCACTTTGTCAGCATGGCCCTCTTTCACTTAGCTAAGATGAGGCACAAACGGGAGGTACTGTCTTCCCCAGGCATGGGAGGGTCCCTACTAGCAGCTGCGTCCTCATGGCCAGTGGCTGGCTATACCATACCAAGGGGAGCATAACTGTGTCCATGGCTTGGAGTCTCCCCTTCCCCCAGGTAGCCTTTTCTGAGTCCCAGGGTCTGGAAGCGCCAAAGAACTTCCAAGCCCAGAAAGGGTGGGACTAGGAAGAGGTAGGATTCAGGAGGGGCAGGACTGCAGGAGGCCTCTCCCCTCAGTTCCAAGTGAGAATTTTGCAACAATAGAGAGAGGCAGAGCCCATTACCCTGCCGCCCTCACACCTCTGTTGACACCATCAAACCTTTCCCAGCCCCCTCATCTAGTGTTAACAATGTCCCCTTTACACATGTGATCCAGCTCCAGCCCGGCAGCCACAGGGCACAGGGTGTCTCCAGGCCTCCTATTGGGCTGAGCAGAGGTGGGAGGGCGAGGAGGAGCCTGGGAAGTCTATTGGACTCAGGGCAGGCTTTCCCCTCCCTTGCCTCCTATGGAACTAGAGCCTGCCAGCACCTTCCTGTGTCTCTGATCATGAAAACAATATGTGCTGGCTCCTGTCAGCTTTATAATTCAGCACGCTCCCCTGTGTAGGGCTGGCATTTGTAAGAGCAGCTGTAAGTGAGGGTTTTTCTTTTTCTTTTTTTTTTCTTATTTCTATGACAGCCTTATTGCGATATAACTCACAGATCATGCAAGCCACCCACTCAGTGTCGCAGTCAGTGGTTGAGAATATGCACAACACTGTGTGGCCATCACCAGTCTGATTCTAGAATGTTTCCATCACCCTCCAAACACCAGTCCTGTCTCCTTAGTGCCTGTTCCCCATTCCTCCCTCCCAGCCCTGGCAACCATAGTCCCCTGTCTGCCTCTGGAGTCACCTGGGTGATGCCAATGAGTTGCTGCCCAGCCGTGTGCGGACCTAATGTCTGGCTTCTGCCACTGCATTGAGTACTCAGGGGTCACCCACATGGTGACCATCCCCCATCAGTGCTTCCTTCCTTCCATGGCTTTTCCACTTAGTCTGTTGGGGGTGGGAGTGGGGGTGGCATTTCCACATGGGCTGTCGTGAGGGACATATCCGGGAGCTACCTGTGTAGACATCTGTGTGGATATATGGATGTTTCCTTCTCTCTGACACATGCCCAGGAATGGCCTGTCCCAAAATGTCTCTTGGGACATTTCACAGCAGTCAATCCTAGCCGTTCCTTATGGTTGTCTCTCTGAAGGGCCACACAGCCTGTCCCTTCAAGGAAGGACGTTTGTCTGTTTCATCTACCATCCCTCTCAGTCACCAATAGTGACAACAGTCGGTACTCAGGAAACACTGGGTGAGTGACCAAGCCCTGTAGCCAGCCTTATTACCCCCTACACAGTAAGATCAGTTCCTGCTGGATGTGGCACCTGCCACCTGAGCCAGCAAAACAGATGTTGCTGTTCTGTGTCACCAGGCTCAGTAGGTGCCAAGGCCTAAGGTCACCCAGCCAGAGGCAGCAGACAGGCCTGTCAACACTGGCGTACAAAGGCCAGAGAAGAAAAACCCTGACAGGGCCTGGGCCAGGCTAGTCCTGTCTGCTGAGAGATCTGCAGAGCTCCGTGATGGCTCCTGTACCCGGAGACACAGGGATTCCCCGGTGGCCTGGCATACACACTGTCCATCTTCCCTTGCCTGGCTCCCTGTCTTCATCCTTCTGGTGTATATATGGGCCGGTAGGGTCACCCCTGTGGCTTCTGCAGGGCCCTACTGTGCCCTCTGGACTTAGAGTCATTCCCTCAGAGGCCATTGAACCAAGCCATCAGACATGGGTCAGGACTACCACTGACTCCATTTTAGAGGTGATGCCAAAGCCTAGAGAGATGAGCCACACACACTGAGTGATTAAAGAAGGATTCAAACCTTTTCCTTTTTAAGATAGGGCCTTCTGTCACCCAAGCAGGTCTCAGTATGTAGCTGAGAATGACCTTGTTCCCCATTCCCCTGCTTCTACCTCCCCAGTGTTGGAATTTCAGGTGTGCGCTACCACACCTGGTTCTGTGTGCTGAGAATGGGACTCAGGGCCTCGTGTATGCTGGACAGACACTGCCCAATGAGCCACACCCCCACCCCCTAGCATTGTTGGTATTCATCCTTCAAGGTGTGAAGCTCTAGAATGTTCTCTTCTCCATCACTTAGAGAGTTGTCATGGAAACTAGCCCCCAGGTTCTTTCTGGTTTGAGATCCGCCTCAGTCTTTTTTACTTCTCAATCCCTTGGGCAAACCCCAAGCCCGCCTGAAGATTCCAAGGCTCTGGGGAGCGTAATTGGAGAAGATTGTCAGTAGTAGGCCAAGGGTCCCCAGATGACCTGAAGGTTGTGGATGTGGGATAGGAGGAGCTCACAGAGCTGCTGTAGCCTCCTGAATGAGTCCCACAGCCACAATCCCTCTCCTTCCCAAGTGACAGATGTAACTGGAGACCAAGTGGTGGAAGGGCCCCATAGCCCTTGCACGCTGCCTGCGCCTTCAACTCCATGCTTGGCCCATGTGGTCCTTAGTCATTGGGGCCTGTGACCATGACGTGGGCTCCCAGGCCACATCCTTCGCAGATGCTGCACAGCGGGGAGTGAGGTGAAAACCTAGCCTCAGCCCCCAGATGCTCCCTGCTACAGTTAAGCGTCTCCAGGCAGAGGCCTGTCTTCGCCAGCAGGCTGTACTAGGCACTGCGGAAGCCATGGCGGGCGAGCGTATGGTGGGCATATGCTGTGGGAACATGCTGCCCATGGAGAGGCACGTGGTGAAGGGAGTGGGCCTGTGGAGCTTGCCTGTTCTGTACACCCCTCTGCTTTCCTTCCTGGAGGGTCACTTGGTCCCCATCTAGGAACTCCTGGGGCCTCAGGGTTGACAGGATGTGCCCAGCTAGATGTCACTGTCCCTTGTGGGCAGCAGAGCCTCAGCCTTCCATGATGATAGGACCGGGATGGATTCAGGTGGTCAAGGCTGCCGCCTCTTCTGCTGTCTGCAGCACCTACTAGGTGCTCCATTTCAGGCAGTATGGACACATTGAGGGTAGGGGGATGGCCCCAAGGCTGAGAAGCGAATGGTGTGTGGCTGCCACTAGAGGGCGTCCAGGCTGCAAGAACTCTGTGGAAGGGTTCCTCTTGACAGAAGAGTCCCAGAGCCTTGTGTGGGAAGGAGCAGGCAGGGAGAGTGCTTCTTGCTGAGCACAGGCCTACGGTGAGCTGAGGCCAGCTACCTGGGGCTCTGGCGACCAAGCAGGATCTGGGCAACTGGAGGGCAGTGTGAGGTTGCAGTGTAGGCTAGAGTAAGCACAGGCCAGATTTCCAAGGGGATGAGGGGGGATGCTGGCATGATCTGCGGGTGCACTATAACCAGCCAGGCCTGAGCTAACCACCCTAGGATTAGGTACACATTGTATCTTCCATATGTTCTGGCACTTAGAGAAGGCAGACAACTGGCTTGAGTCACAGGAAGCAAGAGGTTGCCCTGGGTACCCATTGAGGTACCCCCTTCCCAGCCCTGAGAACTCATCTTTCTTCCCCAGGAAACCCTATCTGGGCTGCTTGTCCCAACACCACTTTCGGCTCAGGTCCCTGCAGATGTAGCTCTCTTTTAGCTTCCTAGGCTTAACCCTGCGCACAGTGGGTGCTTAGTGCTGCCCTCAGCATGGCTGCTGCATAGGGAAAGGTACCCAGGTCCTCGGAGTTGGGAGTTGGGGGTTTGAGTCACATGGTTCAGGACCACAGTTCTTACTGTTGCCAACAAGGGAAGCCATGCCTTGAGGTCACCCTATCCACACATGGTCCCCACCTATCTGCTCTGACTCCAAGTCAGTCACCCACTAGGTGACAGGAGTAACTGCTTCTGTGGTGACAGGACAGGTGGATGGGGCAGAGACTCTGGAACTATGGGCCTGATTGGAAGACAGAGGGGCAGCCTGATGGATGGGCCTGGTGGGGGGACGGGCCTAATGGGGAAACTGGCCTGGAGGGGATGGGGGATGGGCCTGTCTGGGCCTTAGCCCTGGCTCTAGAGCTTCAGTCCCATTCAGGACACACACTGACCTTGTCACACATGTGGCCGCCAAGACCAAGGGAGAGAACTATCTAGTTGCAGCTGGAGGTAGAGAGACATCTGGCCTGTTCTGCTCATCAGACGATGCCATGAGCTGAGTCCTGTGTCCCCTGTTAACCTCAGGTTGGGGTGAGGAGACTGTGGGGGCTGCCTGCCCCTGCTGCAGCTCTCCAAGGCCCTGCTGCCTTAGAAGCCGACACCGAGCAGATGGGCTGCAACAGTTGGTGCTGCCAGCTCCCAGCTCCCAGCTCAGCGGGAGTGAGAAGCAGGATGGAGCGAGTGGCAGAAGCCCAGCCTGCTGTCAGCACCTCCTGAGGGCCTCTCAGCCCCTGCCTGCTGCATGGGAGACCTGAGAGCCGACCACCAATGCCTGCCTCGGGAGGCTTGAAGGCCTAGCATGGCGTATGCTGATGGGTCGAGGCCCACTGGCCCAAGGACAGTCCTCCTAGCCTTGCTCTCCCCCCCCCCGACCAGCATGGTGTCAACACTGGTTTTTCCATCTTGTGTGATCTCAGGCAAGCCTCTTAGCCTCTCTGTGCCTTGTTTACCCCCTCCCCACAAAAGTAGGAGAGCAATACTAACCTTGCAGACACCCCAGGACTGCAGGGGCCTGTCCTGATGAAAGCACTCAAGGGCAGCGTGTGACATGGGGAAAGGGCAATGCAGGCTTTGCCTGGGAGACCCAGCATCTCTGGGGACCAAGGACAGGTGGCTTCATAGAAAGAAACAGCCCACAGCTGGGTTCACCTTTACATGGTCCAATGTTCCTCATCTTCTATAGTATTACCTCCATGCATCCTGGAAGCCACAGGGATGCTGATGCTATGCGCCTCCTTACAGAGCTCACCAGTCCAACCAGGGCTCCGTGTGGTCATCACAGGGCACTTGCCGACCTAGCCGGATGCTCAGCCTGACAGCCTGCCTGTGCCCCTCATTCGCTTTCCTCTGGCCTCAGGACATGCTCACACCAACTGATAAAGGTTTCTTTCTCCAGAGCTGCTGGCCAGCAGTGGCTGGCCACCAGCCACATGTGGCCATGAGAGTTTATTTAATTTTTTATGACTGTTTGTGGTGCTAGGAATTGAAGCCAGGGCTTTGCTGTGCTAGGCAAAGGCTCTACTCAGAAAACACGCAATGCAAGCCTCAGATCTGGGTCCCACTGCTGAGCTTCAAGTACCTTGTACCCGTGGGTGGCTGGCAGGCTGCTGTGTTGGATAGTGCTGATCTAGAACATTCTGTTGGGTTTTCTACTGGCTGACTCTGCTCTTCCAGTTGGGCATGTTGGTCTTTGAATTGTTGTGGCAGGACGTGGGGAGGTCAGCGAGACAAGGCAGGTGGTTTTTGTGTTAGTCTTGGAGTTTGAGGAGAAGAATGTTCTGGGACAATCTGTGTTGGGAGCTTATTTTGTTGCATTTTGTCAAATCTCAGACACAGAGCATCTGACATGAGGAGGGCGGATTTCTGTGCATTTGTGAATCGGTTAGTATGTCTTATAAGCTGTGAGAAGCGGCATCCCACTTAGGCGTCTTGTCCTCCTCCAAAGAAAAGACAGGCCTGAAGTCAGGGGACTCTATACTGGTCATCATTTCCCTAAAGCATCAGAAGTTATCATTTCCCGCCCCAGCTGGGCAGGGTAGCCATGGGTGTGAGTGCCTGGGGGAACCCTGGACACTCCTCTCTCTCCTGCACCCCCTTTTCTTAGGTACAGAATAGTTGTGAATGTCTCAGCTAAGGAACAGGGCGCCATATCTGTGGGGTACCCGGGAGGCCTGGCCAGGAGAGAGGACTGATTCAGCTCCTTGGAAGAAGGGCAGACAGAGATGGGTCCCCAGTCTCCAAGGGACTCTACTCTACTTACCTAAAGTTGGCTAGATGTGACAGGATCAGGGCCCTTGATGTGATCAACAGGTTCCTGTCACAGTGACTTTGCAGCTGGGCACCGGATTCTTGAATGGTCTCAAGTGAGAGCTGGCAAGGTTCCTCCATGGCTTCTTCGTGGGCCTTCCTGGGCCACGTGCAGGAGGTGACACCTGGCAGCCTGCGTCTCTCCTGATCCTCTAAAAGGGAGGTTGACGAGTCTGTTTATCCTATTCCCCAGAGTGGCTTTGCCAAGACCAGCTCTCTTGCTGCCATTACCACTGCTGTCCCATAGGTACAGAAGTAGGCTGGGCACCTTGGCTTCCAAGTATGGAGGGACCCTCCACCAACCCTTTCTCAAGGAGGCAGCCCCAGGCTGACCCTGGAGACAAAGGCAAAGATCCCCGGGCCCACTTGGATGATTGCCCAGTGGTGTCCTCACACTGTCCTCCAAGCACCTGCCCCTTCATTAGCACTCACCGGCCTGAGCCCCAACCCCGCATGGCCTGCGCCCCAGCTGCCTGGTTCTCTCCCAGGGGAGCCCACGCCTGCTGTTCTGTGCTCCCTCAACTCCTGCCAGCTGGCTGCTGTGCTGTTGCCATGGTGATCTTTGAGAATGTCAATGGGTGCTGGTTCCCTTCATCTCTACAGGCCACGGCCTCTTGCGGGAGGCCCTTGGGTTGCCAGGCAGACAGGGAGCCATCAGAGGGTCCAAAGGCCCTGGAGCCCAGGCTGACTCTTGATTTGTGCTGGGGGCTGCCAGGGTTCAGGGCCAAGAATGTGGGGCAGGTGGCCAAGCCTTGGGGGCTTGGCCAGAGAGCAGTGAGCAGCAAGCAGCAACTGGGGACAGGGCGCCTGGGGCACCTAGGGTATCCAAGGGGACTCCAGGGCACTCTTCTGAGCAGTCGCACTATGTGCTGAGCCCTGCCCTCCTGTGAGCTATGCCACGCCACCGTACTGTGAGCTGCACCTTTGCTCTGCTGTGTCCTCTGTCCTGCCCAGCTGCTGGTGCACCCCTCCCCTAACTAAAGGCCGTGTCTCCGTGTTGTTAGGCCTCAGCGCTAACAACAACCAGTGTGGGCCAGCCAGTGAGGCTGGAGTCCCTTGTGGGCAGTCCATCTTACTCTGGGGTGCTGAGGCACAGAGAGGGCAAGCAGCTGGCTTAGTGCGGCACAGGTCCAGGAATGAAGGGGCCTCCTCTGGGGTCGTCTCATCCTGAAAGCATCTGGGATGGCAGGAGGGAGAGGGCGAGCAGCTGCAGGGCATGGAATGCAGTGCTGTGTGGTCCTGCTAGAAGTTGCGTGGGTCTCACGGGCAACCCAGAGATGAGCTGGAAGTGACTCCAACTCCCCAGGGAGAAGAAAATCCCCTTGCATGGTCAGGGCGCCCCCACCAGTGACAGTGGAAGGGACCCAGGGAAGGTGACAGGAGTCTAGGGCTGGTGAACCCCTGGAAGCACAGGCTCCAGGAAGGGCAGGGCAAAGCCACCCTCCCAGGAAAGTGCCTGCAGAGGTTGGATGACTGCCCAGACTGGGTCTATCCACGGAAGACCCCGCAGTGACACAGGGGCCGCTAGTCTTCCCAGTGGCCAGACCCTGTGGTTGGCCACTCTGTGTCCACATGTAGCTTCAGCTTTAGAGACCTTGACACTCAAGCTAAACACATCCGCTCACTGGGCTTCTCTAGAAGCGGCGGGTTTCCACAGCGACGGGCTAACTCACAGGGCCTTTATGGTCTCCAGGGAGCTGCCTGGGTTTGGATGCTGGGTGCTAGAGCGCCCTCTATGCTATGCTTGCCCAATGTATACTCTAGATTCCTGTCTTGGCCCTGTTCTGACATCCTGTGGCCGTGGAGACCCAGGGCTGTGGCCAGAAAGACTCGGTCTCCTGTGTGGGCCTGTTCTCTCTGGTTGCAGTATTATTCGCAGGAGCATCCATGACCAGGTTCTACTGCAGGATGAAAGGAAAGTGAGGCCCGGCCTGCATCCTGGGGTTGGAATCAGCCGAGAGTAAACACAGCCTGGGGCATCTACCTGAGCTGGAAGCATGCCCTCTTGCTGGAGATCCCTCGTGCTGGCATAGCGACAGTCGCCTCCTCTGCTTTGCAGGTTGGCACACCAAGGATCAGCCAGTGAGTGATTTGCCCATGGTCCAAGCTAGGGCGGAACCAGGAACTCCAGAGCACAGACTTTGTCACTGTGCCCCACATCCCCCACTGTCACTGCAAAGACCCCAGTGTAGGTCCTCCTAAAAACTGGCAATGGCTAATTGTGTTTTGTGGTTCTCTCGCATCTGCCCTCCCTGACGAGCGTCAGACAGGCTCCTCAGCCTCCTGTCAGTGAGCCCTCTTTGAACACAGATCCTTTTATTGCATGGTGACACACGGGCAGAGGGCGACCCGGTGAGATTGTTGGGGAGGGGGACAGGCCTGTGCCTTGCTCGTGACAGCTAATTATCGCACGTCTCTGCGCCAGCCTCTGGTGTGCAGGCTTGTTGATGCAAGGGAGTCTGTAGAGGCCTCTGAGGAAGTTGGCTGGGGCAGCCCTGCCCTGGGCCATCCCATCAGGCCCTTGTTGTTCAGAGGTGAGCAAGGCCAGATCACCGGCAGGTTCTAGACTGGCAGCTCCCCTGTGATGGGGCTAGAGCTGCAAGGTCGCAAGCCACAGAGTCCTGAATGACTACAAAAGGTCAGCTCCCATCAGACCCTGGCACACTCAGCTACACACAGAAAACAGGTGTCTGACTGTCGCCAAATCCCGGGGGCCGCAAGGTGTATGTCACCTGGGCCAAACCAAAGGGCACCAGCCAGCCTTAGAGACACGGTGCAAGGCTGAGTCTCTGCACCCAGGCCATGGCATTTGGGGTGCCCCATCCTTGACTGTGCTTAGGGTATTTATAGTGTGAACTCTGGCCACTGGGAGTGAGAGACTCCAGGCCGTGGCACTGGCTCTTAGGGCAGAAACAGGTGGCTACAGGCTGTTAGACACAGGCCTGTCCCAGGAGCTCAAGGCTCCTCAGGTCAGTGGGCATAGCCCACCCATCCCAGAAGCCCTTCCCAGGAGGAGAGAGCTGCTGGCCCCTTAATGCTTTAGGGTTGTATGGCCCCTTCCTCTTTCCAGGTGTGTGTCTTCTCTCTGTGGGAACTGTTTCTGTAGACCATGACATGGAGCTTACTGGGGAAACTGAGGTCTAAGAAGTGAAGAAGGGTGTTGGGCCACAGGGAGAGCTTGGCCTGCTCCTTCAGTCCCTACCTCTAGCAATGAGGCTCACCCTCCAGGCTTAGCTTTGGCCTCCCCAACGGCTCCATCCACCTGAGGAGCATGAAGCTCCTCCCGAGGGCCCTCATCTCCTCCCTCCCATCATCAAGATGGTGTCTGAGTCATGCCCACTTCTCAGATGGCAAGACTGTGGTGGAACACACATCATTGACTGTCACCACTGGCAGGAGGGGGGCAGACTCCCTGTCCTCGCCTCTTTAAGAAAGGAGGGAGGAGCATGTGGAGCCTCTGGGGACATGAGGAACATCAGGAAGCCTTGGTGGACACAAGCCCTCCACGTTCTGACCTGTAACCTGACCTGTGCTTAGAAGCCCTAGGTAAGGACTGGCCTGGAGCTGTCCCCTGCAAGCTAAGAGCAGCGTGAATTCCAACCCGGCTCTGCAGGCGGGCGGGTGGGCGTCCTGTGTCCCCTGCCTGCTTTGAGAGCTTCAGAACCTGCAGGGGTGGTTCTGCTCCCTGCCATGCCCTCCCACCTCCAGCTCTGAGCAGCTGGTTCCTTCCTGCCTCAGAGCAGGGCCTGCATCTCCTGGTCAGCTAATTATGTGGAAAATTGGAAGAAATTGCAGAAGCCACTGCGGGAAATGAGGTCAGGGCTGAAGGTTATCAGAGCAGCAGCGCCGGCTCTCTCTAGAGGCCTCCCCTCCCTGAGACTGAGCTCGCAGCCCCCCCTCCCCAGCCAGCTTCCCAGCTGTCCCCTTCCTCTTCCCCTCCCCCACCGTAAAATCCAGAGGAAGACGCAGTGGCCGCTTCTTTACCTTGTTCTCCTGAGCCTCTTTTCCCAGCTGCCCTCAGAGCTCTCTCCCTGAGAGCTACAAGGGGAGGGGTGCTGAGGGGATAGGAGAGCATCTTGTATGCACATCCATGCACACGTGGGCCCGACTGCATCCTCAGCTCTGCCAAAGTGCTCTCACACACCCAGCGCCTACAAGAACAAACATTTGTTGAGTACCTACTGTGTGTTAGGCATTAACTTGCTTTTCTTTCTGTACTTAGCTATATTTTTAAACACATCTGTGGTTTCCCTGATCTCTTGGTTGTTTTTCTTGCTGTTCATCCTTCTGAACCTCCTGTAGGCAGCCACTCGCTACACAGCCAGTGTGATCTGCAGATATATACACCTGTCTATGCCTGACATGCGAGAAGAAGCAGAGTGATTAAGCATGGACTGTGGGACCTGGGACTATTGATCTTGGCTAAATGGCCTCCCTGAGCCTCGGTCTCTTCATCTGCAAAAGGGGCAGATGGTAGAAGTGTTGATATCCCTGGGTAGTGGTCAGGTTTCAGGGAGGGGCATGCACACGCCTCTGTGTGTGTGTGTGTGTGTGTGTGTGTGTGTGTGTGTGGTGTATGTGTGTGTGTGTCTGGTATGTGTGGTGTGTATCTGTCTGTGTGCGTGTAGTGTGGGGGGGTCTATGGGAGGTGTGGGGGATCTGTATGTGTGTGGGGTCTCTGTGTATGTATGGTATATGTGGGGTGGTGTTGGTGTGGTGTGTGTGTCTGTCTGTGTGTGTGTCTGATATTGTGTGGGGGTCTGTGTGTGTGCAGTGTATGTCTGTGTATGTGTGGGTCTGTGTGTGTGTGGTGTGTGTCTGTGTGTGTGTGTGTCTGTGTGTATGATGTGTGTGTGGTATGTGTCTGTGTATGTGTGTATGGTATGTGTGTGATGTGTCTGTGTATCTGTGTGTGTGGTGTGTTTGTAGAGAGAGAGAGCTCCATGTAGCATTTGGGCCTTGGGCTGCTGGGTGGGTCAGCAGGGGCTAGCCAACTCTGTACCCTGTCTCCTCTCTGCCTCAGTTGTCTATCTCTCTATCCATCTGGCAGTAATGAGTACCTGGGGTCCAGTGCTCTCCTTGGGTGCCTTTCTGGTCCCTGGCTTGGGTGTGGTTATGGAGGTTTAAGAACATTTGGGGCATGCCGGGTGGTGGTGGCGCCCTCCGCCTTTAATCCCAGCACTCGGGAGGCAGAGGCAGGCGGATCTCTGTGAGTTTGAGACCAGCCTGGTCTACAAGAGCTAGTTCCAGGACAGGCTCCAAAGCCACAGAGAAACCCTGTCTCGAAAAAACAAAACAAAAACAAACAAACAAACAAAAAAAAACAAAAGAAAGTTTGGGGCAGAAGGATAACTACATAGTCATTCCTGGGAGGCCACCTGTCTCATCCTCCCCCTGGTGACAAGGCTAATGAGAGGGCCAAGGTCATCCTTAGAGACTGCCCACCCTACCCCCATAGTCTGCATTTCACACAGGAGCCACCTCCCCTCACCTGCAGCCCCCACCTGCGTGTGATCCTAGGTGGTAATCCCCATTCCTGGACATAAGGAGTCAAGTCAGGAGTGTAGTCTGGGCCCCAGGGGCTCATCTGAACCCTGTCTGCGAAGCTGAATCCAGTGTGGAGGAGGGAGCGTCATACATGGCTGTCCTGGACAGCATGAAGTGCTGCTGTGTGGGATTCTTAGGGCCTGGACAGCCTCTGCCAGCAGAACTCTGCTGCTGCCCAGGGCTTCCCGGTGGGCTGGCAGCATTTCCCCTCCCACAGACACCGTCCTTGTCTGCCCGTCATATCCCATCTGCCATCTCACTTCTCTTGGGACTTTAGGACCCTGAGCTGTCTGCTGTCATAACTGCTCAGACCTGGGAGCTGAGGGAAGAGACATAGCTGTGTCTGTCCCTTGCTTCTAGTCACTTTAATTCATGACCAAGTCCTGTGAGGGAAGAGAAGGGATTGTGGGATCTCTCTGCAGAGAGCTCAGCCCAGGGAGTCAGTTTTCTGGGTGATTTGGGTGGGCACAGCCTCCAGGACATGGGCCAGGGGTAGCGCTTAAGACCCAATGGAACCACTCCACATATGTACGTGTGTGTGTGTATGTATATGTGTATATATGTGAATATATGTGTACATATATATGTGTGTGTGCGTGTGTGTATAGTTTAACATGGAGGATTCACTCTGTTGACTGACATAGGTGGTGGCTTCTGGAGGACTGTGGGCACCTACCTCCCTGTGGGACCTTCCCACACTTCCTCCTTACCTTGAGGTGTCCAGATGACCTCTCCAGAGCAAAAGAGACAAGGAGGCAGCGTAATGACTTGTCACGTTCAGACTGCTAGGCGGCCTGTCATCTGTGTCTGTAGAAGGGACTGTGCATACATGCATGCGTGCATGCATACATGCGTGTTTGGGGTGGGGGTGCAAGTGTATGATCATGTCTGTGGTGTGTGTGTATATCTCTCTCTCCCTCTGTGTGTGTGTGTGTCTAGGACTGAATCACCCGCTCATCATCTCGCCAACCAGCCAGCATCAGGCCATTTTTCAGGGCTTTGGTGTCTGCTGAGCTGGCTCAGTTTTCAGGACTGATGACTGAAGCTCAAAAAAGGCGAGAGTAGTGGTACAGCCTGGGGATCAAGCCTTCGTCCCTCACCTCCCCCTAGGGCTGCCTGCCAAAGGTCATGTGCTCACTAGTGCCCACACCACCCCAGTTTTCTGAGTAACCCCCCAGCTTTTGGCATTCAGCCTTCAAGAGCCAAGGCTCCCCAGGCCCAGCGGGTGGTGATGCTTTTCCTATAGGCTTATGCCACAGACAGCCATGGTCTGAGTGCCCCTTCCTCCTACACCTTAGCTGTCTGAGGACTCTGCCCCAGTGTGGGGTGGAGCCACAGCAATGGGGCTGGATTCTCCTATTTGCAGCCCTCTTCAGACATTTTCAGAATCTGGAAACAATTAAAGCGGCCCAGTGGGGGCTGATTGTACTCAGTCAAAGCGCCGGCTGTTGTATTTGTCAGATTGATGTTGCCGCGGGCTGGCTGCTTTGTTAGCGCTCAGTCCTGCGTGGGGCCTTGAAGGAACCGCACACTAGAGGGAGGAAAAATCCATCTAGTAATCTCAGAGGAGCAGCTCCGCCAGCTGGAGACATCATCGCCCTGGGTGTTTCCAGGGTGGGTGAGGTGCTGGAGGAGGGAGCGAGTGGCTTCTAAATGGGCCCGTCTGGTTTGCCAGACAGCCCATCCATTCTGGAGACAGAGAGAGAGATGGGAGCCTCGACCTGGACCTGCAGGCCGCCTGGCTGGGAGAGCTGCCTGGGTTAGGCAAGGCTGCTTGCTATTTCTTGGTCTCTTAAAGGTTCATCCCAGTCATGAGGAGTCAAAGGAATCACTCACTGGAGATCAGGAGGCCAGGAGGAGGCTGCAGATCACCTCCATGGACCTCTGTCTAGGTTTGGTCTGTACCCCCCTCCCCGACTCAGTGTCTCACAGGGAAGTAGAAGCTGAAAGGTGACACCCCCACCAAAGAAGCACCCTCAGACATATGACCCCCCAGGAGGTCCCAGGGCTCCCAGCAGGGTGGCGCTTTGGCAGTTCCCACAGAGGAACTGGGCTAACACCCCATTGGATGCTTCCTCTCAGCCTGTGTTCCCTCTCACACTTGTTCTGCTCAGCCAGTGGCTGCCTGTGGCCCTGTACAGTTAATGCAGGAGGGAGGCATGTGCGCAGTCTGGTCCTGACTCACCGTTGGAGTCAGCAGTTGGGCTCTGGCAGGGGCCTGAAAGAAGGGACACCCCCAAAACACTTTTTGTTTGTTTGTTTGTTTTGTTTTGTTTTTTTGAAACAGGGTTTCCCTGTGTATCTTTGGCTGTCCTGGAACTCACTCTGTAGATCAGACTGACCTTGAACTCACAGAGATCTGCCTGCCTCTGCCTTCTGAGTACTGGGATTAAAGGTGTGTGCCACCACGCCCGTTTGATAGCACTTTAAGGGGCTATTTCTACCCCATATTGAGAAGTTCACCCCTGCCCCATCCTAGAACCCAGAAGCTAATGCTGGACTGCAGAAGCCACACAACCACACCGTGTTCCCTTCATACTGTCTTGGGCAATCCTAAATTGTATCATCTTTGATTGCTTGGTCACACAAATGGATTGCATTCTGGTTAAAGTGATCTTTATCCCAGGGGGGTGACCAGAAACACCTAGAACTTGGTGGACCCTGTTGCTAAGCCAACACTTGTAGGTCACCTTGCACAGAGACTTCCTCCAAGCCCCCATGCCCCTCCCTCTGGTGGTGGGAGCATGCGTGTCACAGCCCTGTAGGTGTCCACATCCAGTGTCTCACCCACCATTGTGGCCGTGTAACCATCCTTGGGTCTGTGCAGACCATGTGTGGCCAGGCTCCCTCTCCTCACAGTTCTCCATGGCTGGTGTTATTTTTCCCTATACCCTCTATACCAGTGGTTCTCAACCTTCCTAATGTTGTGACCCTTTAATATAATTCCTCATGCTGTGGTGACCCCAAACATAATATTATTTTCATTTTCATTGCTGCTAAGCATAATTTTCCTACTGTTATGGATCATAATGTAAATGTCTGTGTTTTCCGATGGCCTTAGGCGACTGCTGTGAGAGGATTGTTTGACCCCTAAATGGATCAGGACCCACAGGTTGAGAACTGCTGCTCTGCACCCATGGGTGGGGAGGGCTCTTGGAGTCTGCCTTTCGGGAACCTCTGCCTGAGCACTTGGGCCTCAGTATGCTGTATTAAATCCCTGGACAGCCTTTGGACTCTTCCTTGTTTAGAGTTCTTCCCAGATCCCCTTTTAGGGGAAACTGTGATTTGCATAGTCTCCCTGCTCCAGCCCAGGCGTGCAGCGCTCCCATGCCCACGTGTGTAGCGCTCTCATGCCCAGTACCCACCACATAGGCCCAACCTCCCAGGTCAGCAGGAGCCACTGTCTGTTTGACCTGACCGCCCCCCTCCACACACACACACACAGAAAAGCTGGGCACATGTTGTTGCCTGGCAGTGCCCCACCAGGTGTGGGCATGGAAGGAATGGCACATTCCTGTAGTCAGCACTTAGAGTCTGAGGCAGGAAGATTGACTCGAGTTCATGGTCAATTTAGGCTACGTAGAGAGAGTGCCTAGGAGACTGTATCTCAAAGCAAACAAAACAAAACAAGGAAGTAAGTGGAGTTGTCCCAGTCAGGCAGTGTGCAGTGTGGCTGAAGAGCCCGCAGCTCTTGTCCCAGGCCTGTTCAGGTTTAGCCCTCCCCTTCACAGCTTGGGTCAGGTGCCATCTCTGGAACCCAGGGTCCCTGTCCTTTAGGAGGTAAGGAAGGAGAGGTTGGCAGAGCACCAGGCCATTTTGGAAGTCAGCCTGCACCCCTGCCCACGATGGTACACTCTGTCATGTCGTCTACACTGGCAGATTCCCACTCTGGGAGTGGGGGCGCGGTTCACAGCACTGTCTGAGGCCGTGACAGGGAATGCCAGTGTCCGTTAGCAGATGGTGCATTCCAGGGAAGGTGTGTCTGTGCCCTGAGTGCTCACTCAGCTGTGAGGAAGCGTGGCTTGTAATACAGTTTGGGTGCACCCCAAAGCATGATGGGAGAGATGGAAGCCAGACACACTGCAAGCCATGCAACCTCATGGATGTGAAGTGCAGCCAGGGAGCATGTGCCAGGAAAACCTGGGAGGTGCAGAGTTTCTTCCTGGTTGTGAGAGCATTCTAGAACAGGCAGAGGTAGCAGTTGTATGAGAGCGTTTATGTATCCGGCGCTGCTGGACTGTGTGCTTTACTTTTCTGGGTGGCCAGCCGTCCAGATCCTGTGGAAAGAGTTGAAGAGGGTGGGGGGATGGGAATCAGTCAGGAACGTGTTTGCTTCATATACCTATGCCCGAGTTGGATTCCCAGCACACACTTGGTGGCCCACAGCTATCTCTTAACAGGTCTTGGGGACCTGTCACCCCCTTCTAGCCTCTGTGGGCACTGTACATATATGGTCGACAGACATAAATGCAGGCAAAACATAAAAATAAATCTTTAAATTAATATATGTGTGTGTGTGTGTGTATGCACAGTGACATGCATCTGTAACTTTAACATGGGGGAGGGGTGTGGAGACAACAGGATCCCTGGAGCTCGCTGACCAGCAAGCTTACCCTCCGTGAGAGACCCTGTCTCAGAACACAGTATGGAGAACACCTGCCATTGGCCTCTGGCTTCCACATACATGTGAACATGTGCATTACATAAACATGTCCACACCCACACAGGAGAGGAAGGAAGTGTGCTGGCATGTTAATTGCACCCAATAGAGATGGCAGCATGGCCCCCTAAGATCTGGTGCACCATATGCTACAACCCAGGGCTCTAATGCCCACGCTTTGCTCATCACCAGGGTCACTCTCAGGAGCGTGATGAACGTCAGGCTAGCTCCTCACTGGTGTTCTGCAGCAGGGCCTCAAATCCCCTGGTGTCCAGCATCCCTCATGGATGAGCAGCTGGGTCTCAGTTGTGTTAGCAGGGCCCAAGCTCTCCTCTCACAGGGGATTGGCACTATCTCTAGGAGCTGGGTCAGGGAGACTGTTGTTCATCCTCCGGGTCCTGCTCTGTGGCTGGTAGAGGGACTCAGCCTTGTCTGCAGCCTCCTGTCAGCAGCCTCTGGGCACACAGTGCCCTGTCACAGCTTCCAAATGCCCATGCCCCAGGCAGCGTTTCTGTCAGACCTGAGCGGTCACACGCCTTCCTGTTGGGAGCCACGCATGCTGTGGGAGACAGGCCAGTAGCAGGTGCTGACCCCTGCCGAGGGGTCCCTGCCTTCATGCAAAGGAGGGTTCAAGTCTCATATTGACAATGTTCAGTGGCGGGGCGGGGGGAGTCCTAAGGTCAAATTCCAGAGGTCTATCCTGGGTGTAGGAAGCCTGGGAACTGAACAGGGGTTCAGAAAGATCCTGCCTCAAGCCCAGGGTCCCGAACTAGGTGCAAGCTGGGCAAGGGTAAAGCAGGTGCCAATTCCCATGCCCCCAGTAGATGGCGCCCATGCCCTGAAAAGGAAGATTGTCTGGGGAGGTGGGGGAGGGGCAGCTGACGGTATCCCCCTTTATTCTTGCACAGGAAGGCTCAGTGACTGGCAGAGCCAGAGAGGGTTCTTCTTATGTACTTGGATCTTGTGGTTCCATCCTAGCCATGGGCAGCATGGGGAGTGACCAGCAAGTCACAGAGGTCCTACTAGGTTCCTTGGCGAGGTTCACATTTCCAGGTTGTAGATGGGTAAAACCCAGAGTGGTACATTCACTTGTCTAAGGTCACACAGCTGAAAGTACAACCCTACCTTGCAGGGCAGTGGGAGGCTTTTGCTGGAAGCTTGTTCCATGCCATTCAAACACCCTGAACAGATTTCTCTGCTTAATTTCCAGAGCTGATGCTGCTGAAGAGGGGGGAACAGGAACGTGGGGGCTCTAGGCATGTGTCCTGGTATTGTCAGAACTATTTCACAGTGGACAGGAAGTCGGCTCCAAATGGACCAGGTCAAAGTTGTGACCCCATTTTAGAGATGTGTCTGCTAGTAGTGGTGCCAGGCCCTGGCTGAGTGAAGGCTTTTGGGCCCCTTGAGGCATAGAGCCACTTTCCTGTGACCCAGCTCAGTGCAGGGTTCTGCTGAGACCTTTTCTTGCTCCTGAGCCCTGAAACCCAGCTGGCAAGCAGTGTGGGAAAGGCTTTAGCAACCCCTTATCCAAGGCTGGGTACCCCAAGCCCTGTCAGCAAGTGTTTATTTTTATTTGTGGGGTGTTTGTTTTGTTTTGGATTGGTTTGGTTTTTCAAGATAGGGTTTCTCTGTGTGTGGCCCTGGCTGTCTTGGAACTTACTCTATAGACCAGGCTAGCCTTGAACTCACAGAGATCCTCCTGCCTCTGCCTTCCGAGTCTTGGGATTAAAGAAGTACACCAGTTCTGCCTGGCTTGTTGTGGGTTTCTATACTTATTTTGAGTAGCATCGAGGAAGAGGACATTGGATTTAATACTGCAGATCTTTTAAAAGTTCACTTGAGCCGGGCATGGTGGTGCACACCTTAAATTCCAGCACTTGGGAGGCAGAAGCAGACAGATCTCTGGTCTACATAGCAAGTTCCAGGACAACCAGTGCTACACAAAGAAACCCTATCTCAATAAATAAATAAATAAATCACTTGAAATAAGAATGGGCCCCTTGTAAACAGGAATTCACAGCAATTTGGTATTTTGAATCTAGATTTTCTGGGGTATTTAAAATATATACTCAAGTGTTTGTGTGCCCTGGTGCTCCTGTGGAGGTCAGAGGATAATCTGTGGGAGATGGTTCTCTTCTACCATGTGGGTCCAGAGTGTGAACTCGGGTTGTCAACTTGTCAGGGGCTGTCTTACTTATTGACCCATCTAGTTGGCCCTGGCATGTTTTTATTTGTGTTTGTTTAATGCAAGCATGGGCTGGAGAGATGGCTCATTGGTTAAGAGCACTTGTTTTTGCAGAGGACCTGGGTTCGATTCCCAGCACCCACATGGTGACTCACAGCCATTTGTAACTCCAGTTCCAGTCCCCCTCTTCTGACCTCTTTGGGTTTCAGGCACACACATAATGCACAGGCATACATGCAGCAAAACATTCATACACATAAAATAAAATAGTTAAGTTTAAAAATCAATAAGTAAATAAAACTATAAATAAGCAAGCATGGTGAAGTACGGTGCTGATTCCAGGTAGCCAGCGGAGCAGCTTTCTGTGGCAGTGCCTTGGGGTGGGGTGGGTTCAAGGCCATGGTAGGGGTCACAGCTGTCACTCTGGAGCCGTTCTCCATTGGCCAGCAGCCTGCAGCTCATTCAAAGCAGTTCTGTGGCCCTAGGCCACAGTTTCCCCTTCACTCTCTCTGGTGTCCCCTGCCCATGCCATGGGGCTATGAGCATCCAATCAGATGCACACAGGCACTGTTCTGATTGGTGAGGGGGGTATTTATTGTGTTTTATATGTATGTATGTGTGTATGCATGTATTGGGGTGTGTGGGGGGGGGGTGGGTGTATGCCATGTAGTGCAGTAACTGCAGAGGTCAGAAGAGGCCGTCAGATCCCCCTGGAAATGGAGTTACAGGCAGTTATGAGCCACCCAGTGTGGATTCTGGGAACCAAACTTGGGTCCTCTGGAAAAGCAGCCAGCACTCTTAACCACACAGCCATCTCTCCAGCCCAAGGCTTCCCTTGGCTTCCTTGCATTTATCTAGAAGGCTCCAGGCCTTCCCTGCCTAGATTAAAAGTGGAGGCTTAAGGGAAGCCGGGTTCCTGATGGAGGAGGTAAATGCAGACGGGGGGGGGGGGGGCTGTGGCTTGGCAGCTTTTTCTCTGCAGTGTGGTGCCAGGGCCCAGCAGTCACTCTGTGCTCTGCACCCACAGATCTGAGGGGAGCTGGCTCTATTCAGGTTCCAGAACATTCCAATATTCTGTCCCTACACAGCCTCCCAGCCTGTGGTTGGCTGAGGTGTGGCGGGCAGGCTCTGCCAGGCAGATAGATGCTTGTGGAGGGCTGAGGAAAGTGCAAGGCTCTGCTGCCTGCCCATGGACCAAGACCTTGAACAAGGCCCCCTCTGCTCCAGGCTGATACTCACTGGCCAAATCAGCATGAAGGCTCCACTTCTACAGTGAGGAAGCATTGCAGGAGCCCCAGGGGGACTCATGGTGGACCCCGCTAGGCCACGTGGTCTCCCTTATTTGCTGTGTCCCCTCCCCCCACAGTATTGCGATTCCATTACAAAATCTGTCACCCTTGCCAGCACCTTCCCATGTGGCATGTGCTCTAAGCACACTGCTTGCACATCTGTCTGTCTTGGGAAGCCAGGCAGAAGAGGTGGTGCATGTAGGTGACGGAGTCCTGTGGCCCGAGCTGGTGGCCAAGGTGGTCCTGCCTGCCTAGGTCCTCCTGGCAGGTTCAGCTTCCAGGCCACTCTGAGGTCACCAAGCAGCCAGGAGAGTGGCCAGGTGACCCTGCTGCCCTAGGTCTTTTTGTGAAGACACAGGAAAAGCCTAGGAAGACCGTGGCTGATACGCCCACCATACAAAGAGTCCTTTGAGCACAGATGACGTGGACTGCCGAGCCAGTGGGCACTCCTGTCAGCCCTGAGCCCCACAGGCAGCTGAGGCCTGGGGAGTGCGAGGGTCCTGCCAGGTTCCCATTCTTATGCTACAAAGGACAGGCCACTCAATGGTGGCTGGTGGTGTTCACACCCCGCCCAACTTCCAGCTCACAGCTGCAGCCTCCAGTTAATTAACCCTCCCAGCACCTCTCCAAAGGAGCTAATTAGGACTCAGATCTCCTCCGTGGGTGGCTAAACCAAGGCCCAGGGGGCAGAGGGAGGGAAGGAAGCAGAACCACTGTTAACACAGGCTCACAGCCTTGCATTGAGGGGTCCTGGAGCCTCCAGCTACTTTCAGAGAATCCAATTTTGTTGTTTCCTTCTGAAAGGTATTCACAGTGCTCCCCAAACGGGGAGTCCTAAGAACTGAGACTCCTCCAAGCTGGTGTTCACGGCAAAGCTCAGGTGTGGCCCTGGTAGTGAGAGGGCAGTGGGGACCAAGCGCTCTGCAGGCTGTGAATGAGGTCTGATCCCTGCTCCTTTTGAACCTCCATGCCAGAAGTTCCAGAAGGAAGCTCAGTAGAGCCCTGTCTGTCATGGGAATGGGCCACTCTCACTGTGGTGGGTCAGGGTCTCTCTCCAGAAGCCCTAGGATCTTGGGCTGGCTACTCTCAGCAGGACATTCTCTCCTGTAGGCCCTGGGGCCCTGCGTGTTTGCTGTGGGACTAAGGTGGCAGGGAGGCTGGGCTTGAGGGAGGCTGGCCTGCAGGACGCTCATCACTTTCACTGTTTCTTCAGCCTCCTGAGGGGTTGGTTGGTGTCAAGGCCTAGCTCCCCCAGGCTTGTGAAAGTTGCCCCCACACCCCAGGTCCTGACCTGGGGTCCTTGCTTATTCTAGGGACACAGAAATCTCAGACTCCTGATGTCAGGCAGTTAAGGTTCCCATGTCTGGTTGCTTTGGGACCCTGGGGGAAAGGGGGCTGTCTTCTTGATCAGATGTACCCACAAAGTTTCAGTTTTCCATTGGAGTTTATCATGAACTAGATTTCCTCTCTTTTCCGTCTATCATGCTATTCTTTTTCTTTTTTTTTGTATAGGTGCCTTCCCCTCAATGTTTCCTTTTTATTTATTTATTTATTATATATACAATATTCTGCATGTGTGCCTACACGCCAGAAGAGGGCACCAGACCTCATTACAGATGATTGTGAACCACCATGTGGTTGCTGGGAATTGAACTCAGGACCTTTGGAAGAGCAGGCAATGCTCTTAACCACTGAGCCATCTCTCCAGCCCTATTCTTTTCCTTTTCTTTTTTTTTTAAAGATTTATTTATTTATTATGTATACAGTGTTCTGTCTGTCTGTATGCTTGCTGGCCAGAAGAGGGCACCAGATCTCACTACAGATGGCTGTGAGCCATGTGGTTGCTGGGAATTGAACTCAGGTCCTCTGGAAGAGCAGTCAGTTGCTCTTAACCTCTGAGCCGTCTCTCCAGCCCCCTATTCTTTTTCTTAATACTGAGGATGGAACCCAGGGCCTCATGCCTGCCGGGCAAGTACTCGACCACTGAGCCATGTTCCCCAACCCTTTTTCTATTTTTATTTTGAAATGGAGTCTTACTGAGTAGTTCAGGATGTTGTCAAACTCACACTATAGTCTGGGCTAGCCTTGAACTCACTCTGTAGCCGAGGCTAGCCTTTAACATGTGGTCTTCCTTTCCTCAAGCCTCTGAGTAGGTATGAGCATAGATCTGTACCTGTCACCGTGCTCATCTTTCTGTTCAGCATCTTACACATGTTCTGCACCAGGGTTTCCTGAGGCCACATACATGGCTCTGCCCTCATTGCAGGTGAATCTCTGGTTAAGAGCCATGGTATAAGGTTTCCATGATTATCTAGTATTGCATGTCTAATTAACCCCACACCAAGTGGCCTAAACAATAGTACTCATGAATCTGATGCTTGAGTCTAGGAGTGGCCCTCTGTCCCTTAAGCTGGGTTTTCCTGGAAGGTGGCCATTAGGTACCCTGGGCCTGGGTATATCCCTGTAGTTGCCCGGGAAAGTATGTCTTTGGGGGTGCTCTCATATGGTGTATAAGTCGCCTGGCCACCTAGGTCCCTCCAAGGCAGCTGCTGTGTTACCTCCAGAACCCAGCCTGTGGCAGCCAGGTCTTCCTCTTATCACAGTCCAGACCCTTGGCCCACCGTGGGACCTCAGGAGCCCAAATAAGCTGCTGTGATACTTCTGAGACCCAGGCTAGGTTAGCCAGGCTTCCCTCTATCATAGTCCAGGGTTCCTGGACACCAATCCCTATCCCATTTCACAGTACTCTGTGCTGACCCCACACCCCTCTCCACCCTTATCCTAACCAGGCATGGCTTCAGGGAGGGGCTAATGGCTTAGGCCCTAGCCTTGCAGCTCTATTTACTTCTTGGTGGGTCTCTCGCTTTCTCTCTCTCTCTCTCTCCCTCTCTCCCTCTCTCCCTGTCTCTCTCTCTCCCCCTCTCCTCTCATCTCCTCTCCTCTCTTCTCTCCTCTCTCCCTCTCTCTGCCTCTCTCTCTCTCTCTCTCTCTCTCCTCCTCTCCTCTCTTCTCTCCTCTTTCCCTCTCTCTGTCTCTCTGCCTCTCTCTCTCTCTCTCCCCCTCTCTCTCCCTCTCCCTCTCTCTCTCTTTCCCTCTGCCTGGACTGTGGGTGACCATGAGACACTGCAGGACTAAGGGCTCGGGGTACCAGGCCAAGGTACACCTGAGATACAATCAGAATGGGTGTCTGAGGGCGCTACAGTGACCCTTAGTCACCTTTGCTAGGGTGACCACAGGGAACCTGCTGTCAAGGTCACCCTGTGCAGCCTCACTGAGGCCAGGCCCTGGCTGATCTGCAGCAACAGTGCCACATCCAGATCTCGTTCTTGGTGTTTTGACTTCAGTCAGCTCCCATAATGAACAAAGATACCTGCAGGATAGACACAACCCCTTTTTATAAATCCATCTCATAGACCAGAAAATGGAGGCCCAGAGACGTTAGCCGTCGCCTAAGGGCACATAGCCAGGGGATAGGGCAACTAGACTCACACTCAGGCACAGACAAATGTGGGTGGCATACACTTATTATCCTAATACTTGGGAGGCTGAGGCAGAACTGAGGGGTTCAGGCCAGCCGGCTACATAGTGAAGCCCTATCTCACAAAGAAGAAAAAGCAACAGTCACAAAGGCGCCAGTCCACCCTCATTCCCCTCTGCTCTCTGCGCAGGTCCTGTTGGGTCCCGTCTTCTTATCTTGGAATCTCAGTTCAGCTCTGTGAGGACAGGGGGAGGCACCCTGCCACACTGGCAGCCAGCTGTGCAGCTTCCAGACGCCTAGCTCAGGTGACAGCCCTGCAGGTTGGAGGCCTGGAGAACTGAGAGACAGTGACTGGGCGTGTGTGCGCTGGCTGTCACCACAGGATGGCTCTTGGTGTATAATCACTTCCTACAGTGCAGGGACAAAGAACATGACAGGCAGAGGGATCTAACAGAGGAGACGAGAGGGCAGAGCGGATGAGGGGGTGAGATCTCGCCGCGGGGTGGCGTGGCCTCTGCTCACATCTGCGTGGCAGGTGGCAGGTGCAAGCTCCTGGCAGGATACCTGAGCTCTGCAAGCTGCATGCCCCGGGCCCCGGACTCTTGTTGCAGCATAAAGCACAGGGTTTTCCTGGCCATCAATTAAGGGTTGCGCTGATGGAGCTAGTATGAGAGGTAAGAACCTGCTGTCTGGATTCTCAGCCCGCCTCTGTGGTGGGAGATCATGGCTCACAGTGGGATATGATTACAGAGTGGCAGCGAGTATGGAGAGACGGTGGCCCTGGGTGACGGCACAAAACTGGCAGGGCTGGCCCTCTCCTCTGCCACACATCCCTGTCATCAGCCAATGCCAGGGACTCACTCTCCTATGCAGGGGCCAGAGCAAAGGCACCTGGCTCACTTTTGCTTACTGGGTGGGGCAGGCCAGGCTTTGAAACAGAATTTTTAAGATCGGAAATAGAAAACCATTTGCAAACAGCCCATAATGATTGTTCCAGGTAAGAGTCCTCACAGTGCCCAAGCCTGTGGGTAGGGCTATGAGGCAGGAGTGTCATCCTGAAACATCTCTAAATATTGATTGCTATTTTGTGGATGGTTTGTTGTTGTGGTTTGTGTCTGAGACATGGTCTTACGATGTAGCCCAGGCTGGAACTCACTATCCTCCTGTCTCAGCCTCCTGAATGCTTTAAACTCATTCATTTCTAAGGGAAAACAAGTCACTTTCAACCTGGCAGATGCCACAAACATGTGATGGATATCACTAAGGTAGGACAGATGGCTCCATGGGTGTCCAGTGTGAGGTTCTGAGGTGATGTGGCATCACCTCTATGGGACTGTGCTGTGGACAGCTACTTCGTGAAGTGAAAGTCATCGTGTTATTCTTAGGGGACCAGGTTCTGATTTGGTAGGTGTCTTAGTTAGAGTTCCTGTTGCTGTGAAGAGACACTATTACCACAGCAACTCTTATAATGGAAAATATTCAATTGGGGCTGGCTTTACCATTCAGAGGTTTAATTCGTTGTCATCATGGCGAGTTCTACATCTTGATCCCCAGGCAGCAGCAGGAGACCGATAAACTAGGCCTGGCTTGAGCACATGAGACCTCAAAGCCTGTCCCCACAGTGACACACTTCTTCCAACAAGGCCACCATTCTTAGTAGTGCCACTCCCTATGGGCCAACCATTCAAACACATGAGTCTATGGGGGCCGTTCCTAGTCACACCACCAGAGTGGGTGTGATCAGCCTGTCAACATACTTCGAAGTGCACTGGCAATTCCAGCAGCATCCCAGCGTGAGGGAGCTACAAGACTCGCTCTGGTCTTGCGTGCAGTGAGGCCAGGAAGGTAGCCACAAAACACCTCTGGCTCCCAACTTTGTCATGAGGACCCACACAGGGCCTTGGCCCATCTCTGAGTGGGCAGCCACAACAGGGACAGTGTGAGTTGCTAGTGAGCGGCTTCTGAGCACCCAGGGTGGGAGACATGAGGGCCCCAGTCTGTCCTGCAGACCCCATGAAGCCTCCCCCATCTGCAATTCCTCCCTCCTGAGTATATACCCCAGGCAAATGTGTGAACCTCTCTTACCAGACCGGGAGGTCAGTGGGCTTCAGGAGACAGAGTGAATGTGGACAGTTGGCCTAACAGTGGAGATGGGGACATTTATTTTTTTTTAAAGATTGATTTCTTTATTATGTATACAACATTCTGCTTCCATGTATGCCCGCATGCCAGAGGAAGGTGCCAGATCTCATTACAGATGGTTGTGAGCCACCATGTGGTTGCTGGGAATTGAACTCAGGACCTCTGGAAGAGCAGCCAGTGCTCTTAACCACTGAGCCATCTCTCCAGCCCCGATGGGGATGTTTATTTGAAGCAACACAAGAGTTGACTCTGGGAAATAAAAGGAAGGCATCCACGTCTGCAGGTTCAGCGGGCTCACTGTGTCCCAGAAGTCAGCTGGTGTCAACTTCACCGAGTTGGGGACCTAGTGGCTAGAAGATATGCCCAGAAGCCGTCTTTTCATGGGAGATAGTCTTCCAGGATCATTGTAAGGCGCTAGCCTCAGAAGCCAGAACCTGCCGATGGGTTCAGACATGACACTTGCAGCCATGGTTGTCAGCCGCTCAGCTTGCGAGTGCTTCTTGGGCACAGTGGCCCGCTTATTGATTAGGTTAGCGGTCGAACCCTCGGGCTGCATTGATTTTTTTTTTTTTGAAAGATGAAAGATTTGGACTGAGCATCTGTTCTGATGTCACAGGAGGTGTAAGCCAGGTGAGTTTGTATTGTCAGTTGGAGAGGCACATTTGAGACCCTGTGCAGGGAGCTGGCTGCAGAGAAGGGATGAATGACTGCCTGACGACCTCCCAGGGCACAGCTCTAAGACCTCTGCATTGGTGCTGCTGCATGCTTGCTCCTCTGGCCTCACTTTGTCCTCCCTGTGTCTTGGGATGGGGATTAGCTGGCGGAGGCAGATGCATGTTCCGTGGCGGCACGGAAAGCTGGCGTGTGCGAGGGACCAGCTGGGGGCTGAGCACTGGGGTCTGTCTGAGGCAGATGGCGGTGTCGGATTTGGCTCTTGGAAATTGTGCAAGACACGCTTGGCGGGACTCGGTGGCCTGGTCTCTCGGGTGGCCTGAGTTGCTGGGCCTCTGCTGCCTGCCTGGCCTGCAGCGCCTGTGTATGGCGCTGTGGGTCTTCCTGAAAGTCCTAGAAGCTAAATGACACTCAGGTCCTTCCAGTGACCACAGCCCATTTGGGACCAGCCTGCCCCACCTCAGATCTCACCTCCCCATGTTCACCTTTACCCCAGCTGCTTGTGTTGCTGTTTGTGGACAGACAGTCTCTACCCCAGGGCCTTTATGCCTGCCAGGCTTTCTGCCAAATGTCACTCATTCCCTTACTGTCCTTGTAAGTAAGTGACTCCCTGTCACCCTCTGTGAGTCCTTTCTTGCCCACCGTGTCTGAGATCCCCATCTTGGGGCCCACTACACTCCTTATTGTGTGTGACTGACCTGCTCCGTGTCACCTGAAGACCTGGTCTGCCCTTCTGACCCCTGCTGAGCCCCACAAGCCCTGTGGGCCCTGGGTTGGCCTAGAGTAATGGTTGTATATGACAGACATTCAGTAAATGCTTGTGGAAGGAAGAAATGAAAGTGACCAAGACCTAAGTACCACCAGGCCCTGTCTGTGGTATCAGGAACTCGGCCCTGCCCTGCATTTGCTTCAGAACCTTAGAGCTTGGTAGAATCCTCAGGATGGACAGACAGACAAACAGGTGGATGTGTGGGCAAAGACCCAGCTGAGGCTTTATGCTTCACCCTGCCAGTGTCCCCGCTGGATGTTAGGAAGGTGAACTTGGCTACAGGCTGAGGCTGTCCTGCTCAGGTGGGAGTGAGAAGCCACAGTAGCTTCTGGCCTGAGGAGCTCTCATTTGAGGGCATGCAGGGACAACTTTGTCCAGCAAAGGTCAGGGTACCACCCACACAGAGGGAGTGGGGAATGTGGTGGACAGGTGAGGACAGGTCTGGGATGGCGACCTAGGGGAGTTGGTGGCATTTGTGTTGGGCGGTCTGGGGCAATAGGAAGCAGGGAGAAGTGGCTGGTGCTTCCTGAGTGTGGAGACCACATTTCTGTCTGCACTCTAGCTCACGGGACCTTACCAGCAGCTGCCCACCCTCATCCTGTACTGAGGATCCAGAAAGGGAGGCTAAGGCCCTGGGCGAGGAGGCAGGTGACTAACCCAGAGTGGCGCAGTTGGGATGCGAGACAGTAGGGACTCAGAGCAGGGCAGAGCTGTTTGGACACACCCACTCTGGAGCAGAGATGAACATGGACTGGGACGGCAGGGTCACTGCCCCCTCCAGGACTGGCTGCGCTTCCTTGGAATCAGCTGTTGGATGGCTAAAGTCCCCTGAGACAGCGTCAGAGGGAGAAAGGGGAGGCTGAGAGGTGGATACTGTCCAGCTGACCTGTGGGGTCACTGGACCGACTGCCAGGAGCCTGTGTGGGTGGGGTCTGCCGAGGACCAGGGGCAGGGTGAGCTCACAGTAGCGTGGACCTGGTACAGGCACACATGCACCGTCCGTGTGCGCATGCCGAAGCTGAGGGCCACTTGCCCTGCTTCCCAAAGGAGCATTGCTGCCCCCGGTTGTGTCTGTCCCAGGTCCTCTGACCAAAATAACACCTGTCTCTCAGGAGTCACAGCAGCCATGGCTATAAGGAACTCCTGTCACCCAGCACAGGGCCACAGCTGGTGTGACTATCAGGGACTCGGGTACAGGAGGCCCAGCCTGCCCTGTCATCAGCTCCTGAAGCGAGAAGCCAGAGACTCGTGGCATGGGGCGAGAAGCCAATGGGATGGATCGGGCTTGCTTTTTCAACCATCCTTCTGAGGTATTAACCAGCATCAGCACACCACAGCAAGGGTCTTGGCAGGAGCCTGAGGCTGTGTGTTACCTGAGCCCACTTGAGCCCTTGTCAGCATTGGATCCAGAAGATGACACCCAGGTCTGACCCTGCCTCCAGGTCTCTGTGGCACTTGGGCAAAGCCTGAGAAAGTGTGAGGCCTCAGTTTCTTTGTCTGTGAAATAGACACAGGGCAGGGTTCTTTTGGAAGTACCTAGCACTTGAATGGTGTTCACCAGATGCTGCCCTGATCAGAATGACAGCATGGAGAGGGGATGAGAAGGGCTGAGGAAGATTCTAGAAACCCAATTACCGTCAGAGCAGATGGCTAGAACCTGACTTCTGGGTCCTGCACAGTGATAACTGCCCTATGCAGGAGGTGTCCCCTATGTAGGAGATTTCCCCTATGTAGGAGATTTCCCCTATGCAGGAGGTGTCCCCTATGTAGATGTTCCCTGAGCAGGAGATGTCCCCTGTGCAGGAGGTGGCCCTGCTGACCTGACCAGCACCCCCTAAGGCCTGGCAAGTGGCAGGGGAAGGCGGGCCTTGCCTTTGTTCTGGATCGTTGGGCCCAGATCATTCAGGGAAGGGGGAAGAGGCTTAAGCTTGAGTCTCTGAAGGAAACGGGACCAGACAAGAACAGACCCAAATGCCTAGTGTAGAATGTAGGAGAGACCGTCTCTCAGGGTGGGCTGAGGAGAAGGCTGGTGTCTTGTTCCTGGGTAGAGAGTGCTGTGGGCAATGAGGAGTCATGGGGGGTGGGTGAAGAACAGTTCAAGCCAGCACGCGTTCCCTGTGAGGGGTGTTGGGCCTCCACTGGAGCAGTGGCTTGGCCTGATATGACCAAGGAGAGTTGCTTGAGTATAGACCTCCGTGGATGGCATTGATCTTTCCTTCCTGGTGTAGCTGAGGGCTCTGGGACCCAGCAGGGTGACTGTCCCTCCTCGGTCTCCAGCACCACCTTCATCTGGCCCTGGTCTGTAGGTGCTGCACAAGCAAGTCTCTTCCCTGCCACTGAGGTGTGTGGCCTGCTGAGAACAAGGGGTGTGCCATCATCTTCTGTCACTCGTTTGTGCCAGGACAGCCTCGTGCAGCTGCGTGTGTCACCACACAAGGCTGTTGGCTGAGATCCAGGCTGCACATGTATCCTGGGGCTAGGGTGAGCTCTTCTTCATGCCTCTCTGTAGTAATCCATTAAAACAGCTAGCCATGCACAAACCCTTTCTGGGGCTGAGACAGATGCAAGGAAGATAGGATGTGGCCTTGCACACACCATCCTGAAGTTTCTGGGTTACTTCCTGTGGGCAGGGTTTCTCTGTGTAGCCCTGGCTGTCCTGGAACTAGCTCTGTAGACCAGGTTGGCCTCGAACTCAGAGATTTGCCAGCCTCTGCTAGGATTAAAGGCGTGCGCCTCCACAGTCTGGATGCTTCCTGTTGCCTTATACTGCGGCATCTTCTCTGCCCCAAAGCATCACCGGCTCACACAGTGGGCAACATGTGACCCCTGTGTAGGTACCAGAAAGTGCAGGCTCTTCAGCTGCCCAGAGCTGAGGTGGGGGGAGGGGCGTGCAGTGGTTTCTCTTTTTGTTTCTTTGAAAATTTTTTAGTATTTGTGTATGTCTGTATGTGTGGTGTAGTGTGTTTGTGTGTATGTGTGTGTGGTATGTAGTATATATGTGTGGTGTGTAGTGTGTGTTAGGTATGTAGTATATATGTGTGGTGTGTGTGTGTGCTATGTAGTATATATGTGTGGTGTGTGTATGTGTGATGTGTAGTGTGTATGTTAGGTATGCAGTGTGTGTGTGTGGTGTATAGTGTATGTGTGATATAGAGTGTGTGTGTGTGTTTTCAGACATACTATGGTGCTTGTTTAGAAGTCAAAGGACAGCTTGCAGGAGTCTGTCCTTCTACTCTGTGGATTCCAGGACTGGAACTCAGGTCATCAGGCTTGGTAACATGCACCTTTACCCACAGCCATTCTGCTGGTCCCATGATTTCAACAGTAACAAACTGGAACCCTGCCAGTTGCGTGTGTGGGGTGGGATGGGGTGGGGTGGAGGTGTCATTGGCATCACCCTGTGCACAGATGTGGGAACTGAGGCTAAGTGGGTGTGTCACTTGCCCACATGGAAGCCTGAAGTTGGCCTGGCTCTGGGGTAGAGAAACAGAGTCAGGAAGCCAGGCTGCCTCTGTTCTTTCTCTCCTTGAAGTTCCTGACCTGGCCAGTGGCCACCTCAGAAGAGCGCCTCTGGCTTGCTGCCTTGACAGCACTTTTTTACCTTCCTGAAGCAAATGAGCAAAAATTTTGAATTCTTGTCTTTTTAAAAAATATTTACTTATTTATTATGTATACACTATTCTGTCTGTGTGTATGTCTGCAGGCCAGAAGAGGGCACCAGGCCCCATTACTGATGGTTGTGAGCCACCATGTGGTTGCTGGGAATTAAACTCAGGACCTTTGGAAGAGCAGGCAGTGCTCTTAACCACTGAGCCATCTCTCCAGCAACTATGGGCAAATCACTTAACCTCTCTGGCTTCAATTTCTTATCTGTGGAGCAGGAATGAAGCTGGAGAACACACCTGTTATCATGGATAGCGTGTGTGGATTAAAGAACTTTCTCCTCGGCCTGGCGGTTGACTCTGCTGAGACGTGGAGGGTCTGATCTGTTGGGCTCTGACGAGTGTGCGTGGTCATATAACCAGGAGCCTCTCCTCAACTTGAATCCCGTCTGGACTGTCCTCTTCACCTTGGCGCTGGCTGCAGAGACAGGTCACCCAGGCTCACAGCTGCAAACAGCCCAGGCCTGTCCTCACAAAGAATTGGGCCCTGAGGCTCTAGGTGGGCCCTTCAGGGCTCCCTGGACAACCTGCTTGCCTCTCTTTCTTTTCTTTCTTCCTCCATGTTTTATGGTTCTGGGAATTGATCAAATTGTGTATTTTCAGCAAGTCCTCTGCCCCTGAGCTCCATCTCTGACTCACTTTTTACATTATATACCGGTTTAAGAGATGCATGTTAGTGAAAGCAGAAAGATTCACCCAAGGAAGCCACATTAGGAAGAGGCCGGTGACACCCCACAGCACCCCCTCCCAAGTCCATCTTGGAGACCTGACATGCAGCTTAGATTTACTTACAGGCTGAGCAGTGGCAGAGCCAATCTGCTAGAGTTCCGCCTCACCTATCACTGACCATTGGTGACATCGCTCCGGCAAGGTGGTCCTCAAACTGTCAGAGCTGTGTGAAATCTCTTCCTCCTGAGAGACAGCCTCCCTCCCTGGCGGGCACCACGCTTCAGCTTTCTCTTTCTCCCAGTGTGAGACTCCTGGGAAATCCCAACTCCTTGGGGTCCATAGTTTCAGTGGCCCTGATAGCCAGAGAGGGGGGCACAGGCCCCCATTCCTGCCCAGAGACTCGCTTTTCTGCTCTAGTTTCTGTTAACTCCTTTGATGCTTACAGAGACCATAACAAGAAGGGACAGTCATTTCTCTGCTTGACAGTTGGGGAAAGCTGAGGCACAAGGCTTACCTGGGGTCTCACAATTGGAGAACAGCAGGTGCCCCTGCCCCTGGATGTCTAATGGTGTACACACACCTAGTGCCCATGCTACCTGCCTATGTCTGAACACTCTTCTCTCATCTAACTAGTGCCTCCCAGACATAGATTGTGACTGTCATGAGGCCAGGGGGGGCTCAGGAAGCCCCTGGCCAGCAAAGCGTTGTGGTGGGGATCCCACCTCCAGAAGGTGTACTGGAGGGACGTGAACCTGTAGTGTCCAGCCTTCCCACTAGGGGGCGCTGAAGTCGCAGGCATATCTACAGACAAACCCTGCCCTGCAGAGTAACCTTTGGAGGAGCAGGAGACCCCAGAGCTTGGGGTAGAGTGGCATGAGGTGAAGTATTTGCAGTTCTCTGAAGCATCTATCTAAACGTTGCGGGGCTTTGGTGCCAATGGTTCCCGATGCTGCCTGACCTTCTAACTGTGCTTTGTAGACACGGCTGGGCTATGTGCACCTCCCCTTGGGTTTGTCTTCCCTCTGTCAGTGTAGGTCGTCAGAACAGGAGGGTGGTGGGTCCGGGAGGAGCCAAGATCAACTTCCTTCATCTACTCCAGTGGAACATGACATGTGTATACTGGCTGGTTTTTATGTCAACTTAACACAAGCGCTATAGTCATCTGAGAGGAGGGAATCTCAATTGAGAAAATGTCTCCGTATGATCAGGCTGCAGGCAGATCTGCAGGGCATTTTATTAATTACTGGCTGATGTCACATGGCTTCATCTATTGTGGGTGGTGCCATCCCTGGGCTGGTGGTCCTGGGTTCTATAAGAAAGCAGGCTGAGCAAGCCAGTAAGCAGCACCCTCCATGGCCTCTGCATCAGCTCCTGCCTCCAGGTTCCTACCCTGACTTCACTCGATGATGGACTGTCACGTGGAAGTGTGAGCAGAATAACCCCTTCCTGCAGAAGCTGCTTGTGGTCATGGTGTTTATCACAGTACTAGAAACCCAAACTAGCTGTGCAGTGGTGGCACACGCCTTTAATCCCAGCACTCGGGAGGCAGAGGCAAGCGGATCGCTATGAGTTCGGGGTCAGCCTGGTCTACAGAGTGAGTTTCAGGACAGCCAAGACTGTTTCACAGAGAAACCCTGTCTCTAAAACACAAAAGTAGCTGGGCGGTGGTGGCACACGCCTTTAATCCCCGCACTCGGGAAGCAGAGGCAGGCGGATCTCTGTGAGTTCGAGACCAGCCTGGTCTACAGAGCTAGTTCCAGGACAGGCTCCAAAGCCACAGAGAAACCCTGTCTCGAAAAACCAAAATAATTAAATAAATAAATAAAAAATAAAACACGAAAGTACAAACAAACAAACCAAAACCCTAACTAAGACAGTATGTCTCCAGATCACGTTAGAATTGCAAGTCTGATCAGGCCTGGGACTCTGCATTCTTGACACTTGTGGTGCACAGTAACTGTGGTTTCCCCTCCTTCATCTTGCCGCATCCCAAACATGGGGGAGGGGCGCAGCCCAGGGCTTGTCCTGGGATGCCTTCTTATCCCTGTGTGTAGCCAAGAGAAAGCCAGCTGGCTGCACACCCACCTCTGGCTTCAGAGAGGGAAGGAAGCCAGGTGAGTATCCATCAGTGGGGACCATGTCTGTAGTCGCCTGGCTCTGGACACCTGCAAACTGCCTTTGATTTTAGGTTTCAAGTGGAGCCTGTAAGGTGGCGTGGCCCACTCTGCCCTGCAGAAGTTTAAACACTGTACTTAAATTTACATTTGCTTACTGTATGATGCTATATAATGTAAGACTTACATTTTGGCTCTGTGCAACATGGGAAGAGAAATACATTTGCTGAGGGCAACCCATGCCTCTGTCTCATTCTCAAACATCAGCCTTGTCCTCTCTCAGCATCGCCCTGTCCCCTACCACTCCTGTGAAGCAAACATACTGTGTGAGTCAGTGACCTCATCCTGTGAAGGCACCATGACCACAGCAACTTTTATAAAAGAAAGCATTTCATTGGGGGCTGACTTGTGTTTCAGAGGTTCAGTCCATTATCATCTTGGCATGACAACTTGATGGCACGCAGGCAGACATGGGGCTGGACAGGTAGCTGAGAGTTCTACATATTGATCATTGGCAGACAGCAAGAAGAGAGAGACACTGGGCCTGGCTTGAACATCTGAAACCTCAAAGCCCACCCCCAGTGACACACTTCCTCCAACAAAGAGGCCACACCTCCTAACAGTGCCACTCCCTAATGAGCCTCTGGGGGCCCTTTTCATTTAAACCACCACACTTACTTTTAAAAGGCTGTTTATTTTTTGGAGACAGCATCTCATGTGGGCCAGGCTGGCCCCAAATTTACCATATAGTTAAGAATGACCTTGAACTCCTGATCCTCTTGCCTATGCCTCCTGAGTGGTGGAGTGACAGGTGTGTGCCACCGTACCCCATTTATACAGTGCTAGGGATGGAACCAGGGCTTCACGCGTGCTATGCGAGTATTCTACCCATTGAGCCCAGCCCCCTACGCAGCCCTGGGAGGGCTCATAATGTTTGGATTCAGGGTTCTTCTGAGCCTCCCAGGTATGTAACTACAGGCCTGTGCCACCCCACCCTCTTCCAGTTTACTTCTTGTTTTGACTTTTGGCCTCTTACGGAATTTTCCTATCAACAGAATCGCACACCTCTGACCTTTTGTATCTGATTTCTTTCACAAAGCATCGTGTGTTCTGGGTTCATCTGTGTTGTATAGGGTCAGTGTTTCGCCTTTTTCTTGGCCGAGTGGTACAGACACATCTGGCTGGCCATCTCACAAGTTGCGTTTTCTGCGCTGGGCTGTAGGCCAAGCATTCCCACCTCTCCTCTTGTGTTGACGCCGGTCCCCACCATACTGTGTGTGACATGACAGCGTTTACACAGTTCAGCATCTTGGCTATGGCCCCCTCATAGTGTGTGGCCAAGCTGGGCTTCGCCCGGGCACTTGGGCAAGGCCTCCCAGAATTTGGGATGTGGCAAGGTGAAGGGGAGGAAGACGCAGCCAGCTACAGCAGGAAGCCAGCTCTAACATGTCTTTAAGCCTGTGCCTTGAACGCGGCGTGGAAACAATGGGGCCAGGGTGCTGCCTCCCTCCCATCATGGTTCTAGCTAGGAGCTCTGAGGTGGCCCAGACCCTTCCTGGTGCCCCAGGGCCTGGCTAGGTGCCTTCTCCTCTCCTTGTGGCATTTGGATATGGAGCGGCTGCCAAGCCTGTTGCAGGAATGTTCATGGTTAAACCTCCCAGGTCTAGTGCAAGCTTAGTTTTATGAGCCATTTGGGTCCAGCAAAGTGATACCCCCTCCACAGGGAGTGTTTGCTCATAACCCAAGCAGCTGGCTGAAACCGCCTTTGCTCTGCCCAGAGGGCTTCAGCAAATTCCTGGGGGCAGATGAAGAAGACCTCAGAATGGGTAGTCCCTGGAGGCCAGGCCCAAGGATACCCACAGTTCCTGGAAAGTATAGACCCCTGACATCCATGGATGCACGCACTTTTGTCCCCAGTGGGAGGAGCATCCGCCCAGATGAAAAGGTGATGATGGCTTAGAGGACAGTCTGTCCTGGGGGAGGCATGGAGGGGATGGTGCTGGGGCAAGCCCATCTTCTCCACTGTCCTGTTTACTCCTATGGGGACAGTGATGTCTGATTGATATTCCCCTCTGCATCTCTGTTACCGTCATTTGCATGGTGACCTACCCTGGCAGCTGGACTGTCTCCCCAGGGTCCCTAGCTTGGTCAGGGCCTTGGAATGAGATCACCCTTCTAGCCTGTGACCCAGGCCCTGGCTTTCACCCCCTGTTGCATGAACCTAAGACTTGGGACACAGGACCGTACCCTGCCTGCCTTTCCACCTAGCCTGTGAGGCCAAGCCTACCAGGATGCTGTGCTGTGTCCAGCTGGGGGACCCAGACATCTGTCCTGACCATTTCTTTAGAGGGAAGCCTCTAGAGCAGAGTATGATGTTCTGGGGTGTCTGCCTGCCCACGTACATGCCACCCCACAACCCAGATTGTCCCCTTTCAGTTTCCTATCTGAATGTCATGTGTTTGGGGTGGGGGTGGGGGCTCTGGGAAGGGAAAGAAAAGGTAAAAGAGGAAGGGGAGGGAGAGCTAAAGGAGGAGGTAGGGGGAGACTGCCTGAACTTGTTCTAATCTTCTCCCCAGCGATTCAGCTTTCAGGAGCCCCAATTAATCATTATTAATTTAATCCGGAATGACTCAACCACGTTCTGACAGAGACCAGCCAGGATTTATCCCACCTGTTCAGGGATGACCTTATCAGAATTCAATGGGTCGTCATTGCCTAAGTGAGTCCCCTCATGGATCTGTCTGTGGGGATTTACTGAGGCCAATAGTTTCCAGGGCATCTGTGCATCTTCTCCAGGCCTGAGTCATGTGGCCACAAGGCTGCAGGGCTAGGGCTTCCTACTGGAGTGACTGGGAGGGGCCCAGGATTCTGCATTTTTCATAGGCGCCCTGGCAAGGGATACAGAATGGGGGTGGGAACCCCTCTTAACACAAGAATGTGTGAGCTCCCCAAGGTCAGTCCTTGGCTTTCTATAGTAGGCAGGCAGGCAGCTTTCGCTGCTTTAACAAATAGCCCCACGTCAGCAGTGGTTCTGTAGTGAACATGTTCATATTTTTTAGCCAGGCATGGTGATAGTACAGGCCTGTAATCCCAGAACGTGGGAGGCTACATCAGGAGGATCACAAGTTTGAGGTCAGCACAGGGCTACAGTCTGAGGCCCTTTGAAGGCTGTGACTGCAATGCTTGCCACGAAAACATCCAGCTGTGTGTGTGTGTGCTGTGTGTGTGTGTGTGTGTGCTGTGTGTGTGTGTGTGCTGTGTGTGTGCTGTGTGTGTGTGTGTGTGCTGTGTGTGTGTGTGTGTGTGCTGTGTGTGTGTGTGTGTGGTGTGTG
>PVIU01013795.1:0-15786 GCA_004026605.1 Ondatra zibethicus | reverse complement strand
TCTGGTCTCCATCTCTGTATGTGCACAAATACATGCTCCTCGAACAAAAACCGCATATTCTTGCTGACGCTGTGGTCCAGGAAGTGGCCCTAGAGCCCTGGACCTGCGTCTCCTGGGTCCCAAGGTACCCACTGTATTCCAACTGGCCAGTGATGCAGGGAATATGGGCAGTAGTGACAGCTTCCCCCTGTCCTGCAGTAGGAAGTGCTGTGTGGCCCTGTCAGAGGAAGGAGAGCGGTGTGGTGCCCACCATCTGCCTGGGCCCACGCCTAGAATGTTCCTGGCGATTGGAAGAGGTAGCCAAGTATCCGGGGTCTTCCCTGTGGCCTGTGGCCTTGCCCTTGGCTGTCACTCTGTTGGACCATCTGCATCTCCAGCCTCAGTTCCAGTCATGTAGAGGTCAGGAAGTGGGCCCATCTTTGGGGTTCTCTGCTGAGTCACACCCGGCTGTTCTACCACGGAGCTGGCTGGGTGTGGCTGCCCTCCGGTGGTCAGCGGAGGTGCTGCTCCTTCTTGTCTCCTGCACGAAGCCCTCCCTGCCACCAGAGGGCGCAGGAGTGCGCTCCTCTGCACTGACCCTGTGGCTTCAGTTATCCAGTACATAGGCAAGCCGCATGAGGTGGCTGTTACTTGACAAGACCCTGCTGTGTACCCGTGATAATGTCTGGACTCATTCCTTGGACCTTCATAGCACCCACTGTGTGCACATTCAGGTTGCTCCCATTTTACAGTTAAGGAAATTGAGGCATCAGGAGGAAGTGGCACCTTCCAGGCAAAGGCCATGGAGTATGTGTGGGAGGAGGAGCTGGTGGCATGGTGACATGCACCTGCAGCTTGTCGCTTTCTGAGGTGCCTGAATGTTGGTCTGACTGGGATCACCCGTGAGGCCACGAGGCCTCCCAGGAATTGTGAGCATCCTCTCTCAACCTACTGTAAGGGGGAAGTTCTTACCCATTTATTAGGGGTTGACTCTTCCCCCACCCCTATGGCTGAGCGTGGTGGGACCCAGTCAGGAAAAGAAAACAAATCCAGACTGTAGTAATTACTTTTCTCTTTGCTCTGATGAAATATCTAACAAAAGCAAAGTAAGGAAGAAAGGGTTGGTTTTATCTCACAGTTTGAGGATGCAGTCCATCATGGCGGGGAAGGCATAGTGGCAGGAGCGGGAGGCAGCTGGTCACATGACACCCAGCCAGGAAGCAGAGAGAGACAAACACTGGTGCTCAGCTCACCTATTTTATCCAGTCTGGGACACCAGCCCGTGCCGTGGTACTGCCCTCATTCAGAACAAGTTGTTCCTCCTCGATGAACTCAGTCTAGAAACTTCCTCCCAAATGTGCTCAGAGACTTAGCTGAGTCTGATCTTCTCACGTGACAGCCAGTAGACACCGTTACAAAGATTGACCCCAAAAGTGGTCTTTGAGAGGAAGCCCGGCGCGCCCATGAACATCCAAAAAGCAGACGTATTTTGCTGAGCCTGTTTACACGAGCTACTTTAGAGTTACTTTGGAGGCAGAGGTGAGGAGATTGTGAGTTCAAGGCCTGCCTGGACAACTTGGACAGTTTACTGAGACTGTCTCTAATAATCATAATCATAATACGCTTAAAGAGAGCTAGGGATGTAGCTCAGGGATAAGGTACACACCTGTACGAGTGAAATCCTGGGTTCAGTACCCAGAACAGTGGCCAAAAAGCAAACAAAAACAAAACACCAAAAACCAACTATGGGCTAGCAAGATAGCTTAGCTGGATGGGTGCTTCCTGCTAAGAGGGATGACCTGAGTTCAATCCCCAGGACCCAGAGTTGTCCCCTGACCTTCTCGTGTACACAGTGACACATGCATACATATACATACCACACAAATAATTGAATGAATGACTAAATAAATAAATGTAATTTTTAAAAAAGTGACTATGTGTTTTCATTGACGCTCTGCCTGTGCAAGTCTGTCAGGTTCATGGCCTTGAGTTCTGTCTGCTTCCATTCCGTCAGTCTAAAGCAGAAGACTTCGTCTAGAAGCCATTCTGGGGCCACCAGGTCAAGGTCAGCTCCTTAGACAGAGGAGGTTCCCAGCTGGCCTGCATGGTCACAGGGGAAGTGCTAGCCTCTAGGGCAAATTAGGCTTTCCCCAGCTCAGGTGGGCCTGCGGCGGTGCAGGTCAAGCTCCTGGTTCTGTTTGGTGACAGGTCACGAACACAGCTTCATGGGACTTCAAGCTGACCTGGGATTAGCATTTGACTACAGGCCAGGAGACTGCATTTGTGACCTGGTCTTGGCTGCCTATGGATTGGTGAGGCTCTAGAGAGGAATGATGGCCAGGTGGGCAAATTCAAGTCGACACATAACTAACTTCCTTCCTTCTCCTTCCTTCCTTCCTTCCTTCCTTCCTTCCTTCCTTCCTTCCTTCCTTCCTTCCTTCCTTCATTTGTTCTTTTAGTGCTGAGACTGCAGCCCAGGAGCCTTGAACATGCTGGGCACACGCTCCGCACCAGCCTTTAACTAACTGTATGGCAACTGTAGAAAGGAGGCCGCGGATGTAGCTCGGTGGGCAGAGTGCCCACCTGGCATGTGCGGAGCTCTCGGTTTGATCCCCGGCACCTCACTAGCTGCGCAGGGTGGTGCGAGCCTGTAATCATCGCCCTGGGGAGGTAGAGGCAGGAGGACCAGAAATCCAAAGTCATCCTCAGCCACACAGCAAATCCTAGGCTTCCTGGACCTCGTGAGAGCCTGACTCAAAAACAAGGAATGCCAAGGAATGCCACTGTGGCCGGCCGGGTCCATCGGCTGCTGTGAGCTGCCCGGAAGCGGCATTCCTGCCACCAGGGCCTGTCCTTCTTGCGGCCCTCTGCAGACACTATTGGAGATGAATGCTCCGTTGTTCATTCCTGCCTCCAAGCTGGCTCTCAGGGGCATGAGCTGGAGAGCCGACTGTCGGACAGCCCTGTGATAGGCAGTGGACAGGCGGCTGGCAGCCTGGGGCGGGGGACTCCTGGGGCTGGGTGACACACCCGAGAAGTGTCCATTGTGCCCGGCAGCTGATGTGGCTACAGCTGGCTAAGTAACAGCTACCCCTCCCTCGCCCACCCCAGGGCTCAGGAACAAGCATCTCTTCTTACAAAAAAATAAAAATAAAAAAAGGAGAACTGACAGGGTCACGGCCGAGCTTTCCACATGACCTGCCTGGGAACAGAGCGCGTCTTTGTTAATCCAGCCGCCTGTCAGTCGGCCTCTGAGCTGTATAAGCCACTTAGCACAGCCTCACCCCTGACCCGCCCCACTGTCCCTGCTGGCCTGGCGCTCTGAAGCCCTGCAGGGCTTGGCCTCCTGCCAGCTGCCCCGCAGCTGCTCCCAAGGCCCCCAGGCCTCACTGGCCCACCATACAAGGGAGGATCCTAGACAGGCTCCCCTGGAGTGGTGATGTCACTGCTGGGGGCCTGGCCAGCTCCAAGATGGCAATAGCAGCCAATGGCCCCCTCGAAGATTGTAGGCTGGATCTGCCCATCGGGATCAAGCGACCACTGTGCCCTGGGAATGCTGTGTTACTGTCCACTTAGCCTCGCGACTGCCATCCCCATCCCTCTGCGGGGCCTCCCGTCTCCTCAGACACTCGTCTTGTTCTGTTGTTTGCCTCCTCCTTGCTTGCTTTATCTCCTACCAGGACACCTGGACTTTCCTGGTTGAAGGGTTCCAGCTGTTCATTTTGGGGGGTTTCTAACACAAGAGCCCAGGGAAACTTTTGACCACCTGGAAAACTAGGTTAGACCTAGCCAGGGCCCCAATGCCAGGCTCAATGGCTCTAGCCCTGCCTTCTCAAGCTTTGTGTGCTAGCCAAGGAGTGGGGTGGGGGGCTAGGGGTCCAGAGAGCAGCAGTCACTGGAGTTAGGGTCTTCCCAACTCCACTTACTCCTGTTTGCTTGGTGACATCTGAGGAACTCTCGTAGATCCTGAGGACATGAAGTGGGTCCGGTGTATCCATGGAGATTCTGTACACTCAGGTTGACAGTGGCCATCCGAGCAGGAGTAGTCAGACTTTCCTGTCCCCTCCCTGTCCAGGGCTATCTGTGCCAAGGCATTTCCTACATAAGACTCTGGGAAGGCATGCCCAAAGTGCCCAGGACAAAAAGGAAGCGGGTCTCAGACCATGGGGCCCATGGGTCTGTGGAGCAGTGGTCTCCCTGAGACAAAGCACTGGTGTCCACCAGATCTCACAATTGCTCCAGGATCACTGGAGTGTATAGTCAGCACCTTAGCTGTACAGGCCCAAGAAACGCCCAGGGTACTCTCCCAGGAGGGGAGAGGCAAGGGCTCCCCAGAATCTACGGCCATTTGTGGGGTGAGGTTCTTATCCCATCTCTGCCCCCACCCCCAGCAAAGTCTCATCTTTACTTTATCTGCTGCTGGGCAGATTGAGTTCTGTGGCCCATATGGAGCCAAGATTCCCTGTGTCCCTGGGGCTGTGTGACCCTCCTGGGGTTCACCTACTGCCGTGTATTACCTCCTCAAAGCCTGAGGCACCTTGCCTAACCCTCTTCCCACGGTTTGGGCAGGACTGCTACTGCCCAGAGACTACCCTGGTGGAAGTACCAGCATGGCCTGCCCCACTGGGTGGCAGCCAGGCCACTTTGGCCTTCTCCCTCCCGTACAACGGGTCCTTTCATGTTGTCTGCCCCAGGAAGCCAGCAGAGTGATTCTGCCCCCCCCTTCACTTCCCTTTCCTGCCCCCTCCCTGTCCTTTCTAAGAGGTCTTCCTGCCCTGATGGTCACTCTGGGACAGCTGGAGGGACATCAGGCAGGGAGAGAGGGAAGCAAGGATTCTGGGGCCAACCAAGGGCTGCACCATCAGGACACGTTGGCAGGAATTCAGCCCCATAGGTCACTAACTTGAAGCGTCTGGACATCTCTCATGGCCAAGGCCTGGCTTCTGCCTCCCTCTAGCCAAGGCTGAGCTGTCAGTATGCACCCTGGTCCCACAGGACCCTTAGTCATGGCCATCTGTGGGGCAGAGAACCTGAGGGACCTAAGACATATGAGCAGGTCCTGGGATGTTAAATACTGTGCTGGTCTTGACTGTGTGTGTGTGTGTGTGTGTGTGTGTGTGTGTGTGTGTGAGAGAGAGAGAGAGAGAGAGAGAGAGAGAGAGAGAGAGAGAGAGAGGCAGGGGGAGATTAAGGTCTTCCTTGTTCCCACTCCCTTCAGAGAACCTGGTAGGTGGTGGGGAGGAAAGGATAAGAGGAGAAAGGTGTTCTGTCAATCATCTGTCATCACAGAAGCAGCTGGGTCCCGAGGCCCACGATGCTCACATCGCCCAAGTGCAAGCTGATAAATGACTTTCCTACCAGCATCCTGCTGGAAAGTTCTCTGACTCAGTATTTAATTTGACACTCACAGGGGTAGGTGGCAAGGAAGTCAAGACTCGGCCCGGATGTGCTGTGAAGGACAACAGATCACGGTGCAGGGTTCAGGCTTGCGTTGGTAACATGTGGGGCTCCCACATATGTACACACATGAAGATGCATGTGGTATGAAGACAGGCTCCTTCCTTCTCCTCCCATCTCCTACCTGTACACAGCCTTTAGGGCTCTTCAGCACTCGGGGAATTGGCCCTCGGTACTCTCTCCCTCTGTGTCTCATCTTACCTCCCGGGCAGCTCCCCTGAGGGCCATCCTGCCTCTATCTTCTGGGGCATCTGCAAGAGACTCAGCTGCCAGAGGGACTAGTTCTTCCTGGCTCCAAAGTTCCCTATCTTGATCAAGCCACAAACAGTCCTGGCCTTTGCATCTGCTGTTGCTGATGAAGGGAGACACTTAGAGTGGAGGAGGGACACACCAGCCACATGCTCAGGGCAAAGCAGAGGCCAGGCTAAGATCCTTATTTGGTACAGAAGTACCCAAGTGGGCCTGACCATGCCCACTATAGACACTTAACTGCTGAGGGGCCAGCAACCTATCTCTGGCTTCAGGCTTTTGCTGGAGGGCACCCCAGGAAGCCTCTGTGGGTTGAACTTTAGTGGTCATCTGTGTGTGGACTGGCCTCAGCTGCATTTTTGTTCCTCACATGGAAACTTCTGGACCTCTGTCTACTTACGCACATGACAGCTGCCCCAAGGGCACAGTGAGGTCCAGAGAACCTGTGGCTTCTGGAGGACAGGCAGTTGTGGATGGCTCTTTCAGCTTGGTTCAGGGATGACCCCTCTCTGAGTGCCAAGCAGGCTGGGTTCGGGTAGAAAGGACTGTTAGTAGCCAGGAGGCCAGCAGGGGGCAGCAGGGTCAGTGCTGGGCCCTTTCATAGGTCAGCAGGTGTCCTCCTGGAGGCTCTCTTTGGCTCTCAGGCCATAAAAATTAGTCAGGAAGATTGAGAGTTGAGACCCCTGAGGTTAACCCCACCCCACGGGGCTGCACAGGGTCCATCTCAGGTGGGTCAGGATGGTCCCTGCGTGTGATAGGCAAAGCTAGCAGAACCTGGCACAGGTAACTGTCTGACTTGGCTTCTTCCCAGTGTGGTGCAGAAGGCACCATATAGTCCAGATGGGGAAACCAGTTTTCACACAAGACAGCGGGGATGTGAGGGGGCCTAGGAAACACCTAGGCTGTAGGCTAACCACCTCAGGCTCTTGGTTTCTTTTTTACTTAAAGGGTTTGTGTGTGTGTGTGTGTGTGTGCGTGCGCGCGTGCGGGCACGCGCACGCGCATGTGTTTAAAAATGGTTTTGTATTTTTTATTTTATTTAAACTTTTTATTGTTTTGTATTTTATTATTATTGTTATAGTATTTTATTTTTATATGCCTCTGTATATGAGTGCAGGTGCCCACAGAGGCCAGGAGAAGGTGTTGGATCCCCTGAAGTAGACTTAAAGGGAGCCACCCAACATGGGTACTGGGAACCGATCTTGGACCATCTGCACAAGCAGCAAGTGCTCTTAAGTGTTGAGCCATCTCTCCTGCTCCCAGTGGAGAACCTGTGGAGGTACATGCTCAACCTGGGCACAGGGCAAGGTCCCTGTAGTGCACAGGGTAGGTACAGTACCTGTGAAGTCGGGCTCCCCTGGGTGTCACAGGATTGACACTCACTGAATGGGGGACAGCCTGAGCTTCTAAGCATGAATCCATCCAGTCCTGGCTCCTTAACTTGCCTGCCTCACCAGTATCCCTTCCACTAGCCAGGCCATTGGTGCTAGAACCTCCTCTAGTCTTCAGCCTAACAAAGGACTAGGAAGCGTTCAGAAAACTGAGAAAGGGGGTATGGCAAGAAGAACTCCATTGGCAAAGGTGTGGCTATGACCAGGGCAGGCAGGAGTCAGACAGTGTTGGATTGGGGTCAGGGAGCCATAGACAAAAGCAGTGATGTTTTATTTGTTTGTTTGTTTATTACTACTGTGGAGGGTGGGGAGAACACGAGCCATGGTATGCATTGCGGAAGCCAGAGACAACTTTGTGGATCCTTCTTTTTTTGTTTAATATTTATTTATTATATATACAGTATTATTCTGTTTGCATGTGTGTCTGCAGGCCAGAAGAGGGCGCCAGATCCCATTATAGATGGTTGTGAGCCACCGTGTGGTTGCTGGAAATTGAACTCAGGACCTCTGGAAGAGTAGACAGTGCTCTTTACCTCTGAGCCACCTCTCCAGCCATCTTAACATGCGGCCCAGGGATTGACCTCAGATCACCAAGCTTATCCTGTTAAAAGCACCTCCGTGCCCACCTCTGCCCCATCCTGGCTGTGCCTCCTGTGGCCTGCAGCCACCAAAGTCAGTGGAGGCCAAGCAGCTTCTCTTAGATGAGGCTCTGGGGACAGCTGTCCCTGGAGAACAAGCCCCTCGGTGCCCTATCTTCACTACTTTGAAATGGGGTACAACAGTCACTGGGGACCCAGTGAGGCTCTCTGGGAAGGCTTGGCATGCAGTGTGTTTTCTGCTTGGGTTAGCATGGGGTGGCATGGCTGTGCCAGGTCTCAGTAGAAATCAACAAGATCTCAGCTCCTCAGCCCTCTATGGTTTAACCAAAGTTGGTGCTCTGAGGTTGGGGGAATCCATGTCTACCAGTGCCTGGCCTCCTTAGCCATCGGCTCAGCTTGTGACCTTGGGTCCCATGGTCTCATATCATATAAGGCTGCAGCACTTCACCGCCACTGGCCACCCTGTCCCTGAACGTTCCCAGCATGCTGAGTGGTTTTATAGGTCAGGTCCAAGCAGGGATAGGTGCTGTCTTCTAGTCCTGGGTTAATCCTTTGAAATCAGCCCTCTGTAGTTGAGAAGGTTGGGTTGGTAACCTTGATACGAACTTGTCTCAATGTCCCTCACCCTTTCCCTTTCCTCCTCCCTAGAGGATGGGTCACAGTTTCCAAGCCAATGACAATACCAGGACACGGTGACCTGGGTAGGTTGGTACAGTACAAGTCATTACAGAAGCTTCCAGATAAGAGTCACTGCGTAGGGAGGCAGTTAAACTGGAATACAGCCAGTACCCAACTTGGGCCAACGTGAGACCTGGCAGCTGGGTCATTGTTCTTGCTGAGCCGAGTAGACCATGGGCCTGGTCACTGTGTCACAGAGGAGCTGGCTCCTGGGACACCTGCGTTTTATCTGACAGGTGGCACTTGACTCTGGGGACCCCAGGCTTCCAGTGAAGCATTTTGTCCCTTGGGCTTTGTGCAGGCTCAGAGCCTGGTGCAGCTGCCCGCACACATCTGTCAGTTTGAGAGCTCTCCAAGCAGATGTCGGGAGGCACAGCTGTGTGCACGTTCTGTAGGCCACACGGTGAGTGTCTGAAAAGCCACAGAGATGTGCTCAATCCCAGAGGGAAAGGGTGGGGTGCTGTCTCCTTGGAGACCTCCCAGGAAGATCCTCTTGTTCCCTTCCAGCTCACAGGGGCTCCAGCATTCCTTGACGTGTGACCTTGTCACTCTTTGTGGCCTCCCTGGCCCCTCCTCTCTCAGAGATACTTCTATTGGAACCCCCCCCCATGTCATTATGACCCCATCCTTTTATCTATATCTACAAAGATGGGATTCTGGGGAGCTTGGTGTTTAAGGACCACTTTAGGCCAATACACTTGGCCTAGAAGATGTGATGTCACTGGTTAGCCACCTCTTCTATCCCCTTCTCTGTTGCTCTGACCTGTGAGCCTCCAGCTGCCTTCGAAGCACCAGGCATGCCCCAGGACCTTTGTACCTGCTGTCTCTTCCACCCAGACCACATTTGGACAATCCCTCCTTGCTCTTAATTCCTGTATCTTCCTCCCTTCTGGCTGCTTGCCACCTGTACTCTGTGGATTATTTTTTTCAGACTTTGCCATAGCACCTGGAAGAATAAGGGCTTTGTGACTTTTTTGTCCTCAGTTCCTAAAATAGTTTTTGGCATCTAGAACCTTCTCAGATTAGTCTGTAGGCTGAACATGTGCTCTTGTGGCTTGCACTTCCAGGCTTTGGTGCCCAGGGGCCTCCTCAGAGGCTAGGGAAAGTGGAGAAAGGGAAGGGAGGGAGAGTCAATAGCATGCCCTGATCTTCAGCTCTGTCTGTTTGGCTCTTGGCTGTTTTATGCATGTATATTTGTTTGAAGAGAGAAGGGGGCACTGGAGAGATGGCTCAGCAGTTAAGAGCACCTACTGCTCTTCCGGAGGACCCAGATTCAATTTCCAGCACCCACGTGGAGGCACACAACCATCAGTAACTTCAGTTCCTAGAGTACCTCTTCTGGCCTCTGCAGGTACTACATGAATGTGATATCCATGCAGGCAAATAACCCATACACAGAAAATAAAAATCTAAGAAAAGAAAAAGAAAGGAGAAGGAGTAAAGCACATTGTCAGTCACACCTTCACTGTCCCACTGGACAGACAGACACTGAGGGTCAGAGGTCAGGACATGCCCCAAGAGTTCCTGCTCTAACCTGCTCCAAATTCTGCTCTGATTACCAGGCCCACACCTGCTCCAGGCCTGCTCCGGCTCCTCCCTCACCAAAGTGTGGGGACAGCTCTGGCTCAGGGCCTGCCTTGGTAGGAGGCGCCTGGTCTCCGCACCCTAAAGCAGTCAGGATCCCAGGGGTTAGGACTGGGTGGGCCTCTGGAGCTTTCGAGAGCCAATGTTCATTTCCAAGTTCAACATCACCCTTTGCCAGCTGCCAGCCCCGTGTCATATGACACCCATTCCAGGAACACACAGCGTCCTCTGGCGTGGTGGTAGCCAGTCTGGGTCTGATGGAGCCTGTGGGTCAGTGGGAGTGGAGCCGGCCACCCAGGGTGTCCCTGAGTTTGAGGAACCTTCTGGAAACGTTGTAACCAGCCGCACTGCCTGTACTTGCAAACTTTGTTGCAAGAGAAAATAAACAGATGACTTCACCAGAGTGGTGTACTGCCCGGCTGAGTAGATAGCTTCCTGCCACCTCCAGGAGGCTGCCAGCTTCTGGCACCGCTCAGATTGCCTGGAGGCCTTGTTCCCTATCAGCGGCCTGATGGCTGGAGAGTTGTTTTCACTGCCCATCTGAGGAAACTGAGGCTGGGGTGACTTCAGGCTGTCTGCGCATCAGGAAGCAAACTCTGTCACCCAGCTCTTAAAACAGCTCCCAGGAGTCAGCAGCAAAGGGAGCCCTTGTCTGCAGCTCCTGGGCGATTGTGGCTTGTGGCAGAGACAGGCCTCAGAGGCGCTGCTCAGAGCTGCTCTCAGGTGAGCCGGAGCCTTTCTGATCCAGGTCCAAACCCCAGGCCGGGCCTTGGAACAGATACAGAGGGAGATGTGGTCTGGAGGTAGACATTTCTGATGGCAAACACTAGGCATCTGTACTGCCTTCCAATGATTGGAGAGAACATGAGGTGGTGGGCCCGCCCATGTAGGCCACCCTTTGGTGGGGTGAAAGGTGAAAGGGTTGGAGGTTGGATACTGGTCAGTTAGAGCTTTTGAGTCAGTCACCGAGCAGTAAGCTAGATGCTGGAATAGGGCAGAGGTGTGTCCAGGGCTTTCTGAAGAAGAAGTTGTGGGTGAAGTACAGACCTAGACCGAGGCCCTTGCTGTGGGGCCTGCCAGTACCCTGAGGCCCAACCTGTGATTGAGTGTGGCAGTTCCAGAAGGAAGTCTGGCCTCCTGCTGTGCCCAGAATGTCATCCTGTCTCCTGTGACAGTCTTGTGGCTGCTTTTCTTCCACCCTATAAATGTACAACAGAGGGGCTGGCCACCTGGCCAATCGCCGCACAGCTTCCAAGGCCAGCGAGGCTGGGGCCTCACATCCGACAAGGAGTGTTCTATACCGCCTAGTTCCTTTGCACGGGAAAATGAAACCACCAGAGATGCTACCGTACACACAAAAGGCTGCTAAAGTGATGGTAGCCCGTTGAAAGTACTGACAAGGACTTAAAGAAACCCAAGCCCTTACCTACTCCTGGGGGGAATCACAGGGCAGCCTGCCAAGAGAGGCCAAGAACCCAAAGCCACCATGTGACCTAGAGAGTCCCAGGAGTGCTCCCAGGAGAGTGGAAATTCAGGCATCAATGCAGCTCCAGTCGTTGGCGCCTACTGGGGAAAACAGCACACAAGTCCAGCAGTGGAGGGCTGGACCAGGTGTGACAGCTGGCTGCGGGGTACCAGATGGGAAGCCAGACACAGGAGGCCACACAGCCTGGGACTCTTACTGGTCTGAAATGACCAGAACTGAAACCCAAAGACAGGAAGCAGGTGGGAGGGGCAGTACTGAGTGACTGCTGTGGGCGGGTTTCATTTGGGGGTGACGGAGATGTCTGTAGAGGGTGGTGAGAGCTGTATAACACTCTAAGCATTTGCCATCTAAATGAGGGGCATATATGCAAATTCTGTCTGACCACACCCCAGGCCACACCCCCAGGCCTCCACTGGAGGATTCTAGCAGATAGGCAGGGACTCTATCTTTCAAGCCCATTGTCATCCTTTTTTCTTTTTTCTTCCCCTGCCCGCCCCCCCCCCAGTTGGGTCTTGCTGAGTTTCTCAGGCTAGCCTTGAATTTGTTCTGTAACCCAGGTTGTGCCTGCCTCAGCCCCTTGAGTAGCTGTGTCACCAGGCTGGGCCAGGGAGCATTGCACGCTGGTTCCTGCATCCCATCTGCTTCTGACTCAGGTCTTATTTTCTCTCTAGGTTCTCAGGGCATCATGACCATAGATGTCTTTTTGTTTGGGGAGAAGCTGTGGGTGAGCCAGACTACATACATGCTAACTACATACGGGGTCCAACACTGAAGACTATGATCCTGACCGAGGATATTAAGTCCACTTTTCAAAAAAAATTATCAAAATTTTTACAGGGGTAGAAAAATGGCTTGGCTGTTCTACATAATGTCTTTTATTATGAAGAATGCTCTCCTAGAAATCAAGGCTGTCCTGGCCTGTGTGACATATGGCTGTCATTGGCCTATCTTTCCCACTGGGGAGGGGCAGCAGCCTCCAGCCTCCGAATGCCAGTGCCACCACTTCTGGTTGTGTGGCCTCCAGCAAGCGACCCAACATCTCTTTTTCTCAAATGCTTTGTGCATACAATGGAAGTGGTCCCTTCTAGAACTGAGTAAGTGTAAATGTGAATATCCTTTTGTCCTGTTGGCAGCAAGGCATTTGCCACAGGTATCTGTCTTGTGCTAACTGCTGTGGGGTCCCAATCAGCTGAAGCCCCAGATCCTGCCTGGGCATATTGCTTCCAGCCTCTTACTCCTGGGTTGCAAATCACCCCTAGCATGGCAGCTTCCTGGGGCTGGAGGAGCTGATTGCAAGACGGTGGGGGGGGGTGACCTCCAAGATGGTGGAGTCACTTGCTAACTTGTTCTGAGGCTGGTGGGTCTAGTTTACTCCTCCTGTTCCCTCCCTGTAGGCACTTGGGGTTCCTGGTTCCTGGAGCCCCAAAACCAAAGTGCTGAGGAAAGTGGGCAGGAGCTCTGTCACTGTCAGGGCCAGGCTCCCAAGTCACAGTGTAGTCCCTTCTGCAGATTCTGTGCCCTGCCCTGCCAGGTTTAAGGACAGCCCGGGAGAGTCTGGGAAGAGCACATGGAGTGGGAAGTTCTGTACTGCGTGGTCTGGCTCACATCTCATCTGTGCTTTTCTCGTGACCACAAGACTAGGTGGCTGTGTGCTGGTGACCTGACCCTGGCCATTCTCCCTGCTCTATGGATGGACAGACTGTGGGTCAAACGCACATCTGCTGGATGCTGGGGAAGGATGGCATGCCCAAAGGATGCCTGAGTGTCTATTGTCCCTACTCCTTAGCTGCCTAGCAGAGGTCACTGGCTGCACTTGAATCCAGTGGTTGTGTGACAGTGGCCTCAGAGACCTTCAGTCTCCCTTTCATGATGACCTCACAGGGTGACATGCAGCAGGCGCTAATGTGTGCTTGACTGCTCCTGGCACAGGGTGTTGAGTGGCCTGGGTCCTGCTGGTTGGAGCAGGAGGCAGAGTGGGAGAGCCTGGGAAAGGAGAGGGCAGGGAGAGAGGCCTCCCCTCCGCCCACCTTCCTGAGGTACCCCCACTATAGGCAGAGCCAGTGGAGCCAGATAAAGGCCCAGCAGGGGCCAGAGGAGGCTTTCCCACAAAGGCTGCTGAGAGGCCTTTCTCTCTAGCCTCCACACTCCAGGGCCTTTCAAGCTATTCAATGCCTCCAAATGGGTGGGCGGGGCCTCTGCCTTGCTAGCAACCCCAAGGCACATCCATTTATTTAAAAGGAAACACACACACACACACACACACACACACACACACCACACATATTATGTTCTAGAATATTCTGCCAGAGTGCAGTTTCCTCTACGGTTCCCACTGTGTCTAAGAGGAGGGGAGCATGAGGCCCACAAACTGTCCTGGGGTAGCTGTCCCTTGCTGAAACCAACAACTCCCTCCAGAAGCCTCCAGTACCTGATTGGATGGGTCCAGATCCAGACTGCCCAGTACTTCAAGCTGCTGCCACCTGCAGCCAGGGGAGGGGGGGGCCCTCGGTCCAGGCTATAGATGCCTTCTGGTTTGTAGCCCCTGACCATTGCAAGCCCCTTAGTGGCTTCTGCCCTGTGCCTGCCTCTAGATCCCTAGGGCCCTAGGGACAATGTACTGGGATGTCGCCAGCTATGAAATAGGTCAGCCCCACCCACCTGGGCCTCAGTTCCCCTGACATAGAGCTGGTGGGTGCTATCAGGATGGTGTGGGGTCTCATATTGCACCCAGACCTGGAGGCTATGGGCCCTGGGGTCCTGGCAGGGCTAAGCAGAGCTCAGTAAGGAGCCCTGGGGGTGCCGCTGGCCTGGTGAGGCAGGAGTGGCTGGCAGTGCCAGGCTCATTAGCCTGCCTGCAGAGGGGATTAGGGAGCCAGCCTGCAGGGCTGCAGTTATTAAAGGCTCCGCGCTAGGTAAACACCAGGCGCTTCCTTTCAGAGCCGCACCTGCTAATTAGAGGGCAAGGAGCTCATTAAAACAGTAACTCTGGGGAATGCCCAGCAAGGAGGAGGGTGGAGTGATGTTCAGGGACAGAGGGCAGGAGCCTGGGGCAGAGGGGGCAGGCGGTGGGCGGGAGACCCTCCCTCCTTGAAGGCTGAAGGAACCTCTGCTTCTTCCATCTTGCGCCAGGCTGGTTCTCCTAGCTGCTTGTTGGCTTTTGGGATCTATGGACCCTTCCTGTTGACAGTAATTGTGGGGTACAGCCACAGTGTCCGAAGGCCAGCTGTGTGAGGTCAGGCAGGGCCCCGTGACCGTGTGCAGATCCCCAGGGCCATAGAAGGGGAGTGTGCAGATGGTCCTCATGATTGCACAGGGCTAGAGAGGCGGGGATGGGGTGATGGGGGTGGGGGTGATGGGGTGTGGAGAGGAAACAAAGGGAGGGATGCTGCAGGCACAGAACAGAGCCTCAGATCTGTGATGGGCTTAAGAGGCTGGAGGGTGAGGGAGGCAGCCCCTGCCAACCACAGTCTCTGGAAGCTGAGAAGATAAAGCAGATGGCCCCAGGGCTGTGGGGAGGCCAGCCCTGCCAAGCCTGAGATTTCAGCTCCTAAAATCAAGTCAGGCTAGAGATCTCCCTACCTGTGAGTGGATCAGTGTATGGTTCTGAACCTCTAAGTTTGGGGTCACTTCTTACAGCAACCATGGCAGCGAGTACCTTGGCAAGGTCAGTGGCCGTACTTGCTTCTACCGGAAGCCCTGCGCCCTTCTTAGAGTCCTACACTCTGCCTGTGAGCCCTGTATCCCACCTCAGAGGTCCCATCCTCAGAGCCCCTCACTTATCCTCAGAGCCCCTCACTCATCCTCAGAGCCCCTCCCCCATACTCAGAGTCCCTCCCCCATACTCAGACCCCCTCCCCCATACTCAGAACTCCTCCCCCATACTTAGAACCTCTCCCCCATACTCAGAGCCCTGCTCCTTCTTTGGTACCCTGGCCCAGTCTTGCCAGTCTCTCTGGATTTCCCTCCTCCCTTCCCTCTCCCTTGCTTGGGTGTCTGAGAGGTTTCTGGAAGCCTGTTCACAAGTGAGGATTTCACTGCATAGCCCCAGGCTTGTAGAGCTCAGTGGTTCACATTCAGAGCCTGGCCTAGGGGCTAGATGTAATCCAAACCAGCCAGTTGGGAGTTAACAAGAATTAAGTTCATCCCTTGCTGTGTGGCCTTAGGCAAGACTCCTAACCTCCCTGAGCTCAGGCCCTCTTGTGGCTGTGGGGAAGGAGGTGTAGGGGTGTGTGTGTGTGTGTGTGTGTGTGTGTGTGTGTGTGTGTGTGTGTGTGTGTGTGTGTGTGTGTGTGTGTGTGTGTGTGTGTGTGTGTGTGTGGGTGGGTGTGTGTGTGTGTGTGTGTGTGTGTGTGTGTGTGTGTGT